>JASDQU010588292.1:0-20815 GCA_032191745.1 Picea mariana | reverse complement strand
AAACCTTGATTTTGAGGTGGTTCTGCTAGACAATCTTACTTTAATTGTATCTCTAAAATTTCGGCCCTTATGAGTATGAAATTTTATTTTTTGTAGGTCTTTGATATTTCTTCTCTTCAATGCCACAGGTCTGATAAAAATTTGATGTGCCAAGTGGAATTTACGGTAGCTTCCCTGCAACTTGCTTATTTTTTTCCTTTCTAGGAGATCTCACATGTATAGCGTGCCCCGCAAAAAATTATTGATATAAAATTCTAAAACTCGTACCAGGACTACTACGAGCTGTCCACTATCCAATGCAACTAGTCTCACTCAATTTGAATACTCTAGGAATAATTTATGATTGTTTTACCCGAAACACCTTCTTGAGACTAGTCAATAGGACTAGTTAGATACCCTATCTTCCATAGGGTGTATCTACAAATTTAAGATGACCCTGACGCTGAAATTTATACCACGGATACCTTACTAATTTCTAAGAATATCCTCCTGAGTTTAGGGTCTGAAACGTTACATAAAAAATTTATAGCAAAAATTCCGCAATGACTCAATTCAGGATGATTCCAGAACCCTATCTTACAAAGGTTGTATCTATGAAAGTGTAAGGCCTTTGGAGCTGAACTTTTAACCCAACGTACCTTGATCTGTCTACTAAATATCCTCCAAGCCATTTCTTCTGAATCGTTGTAAAAAAAAAGGTATAGTGAAAATTCCACGGTGTCTCATATGTAGCAGTGAAACCCCAAGACCTTGAGCTCTGATACCACATGTTAAGAACCAAATATCAATATAGCATAGAAAAACCTCAGAATAAGTACTCAATGCCTTGCAAAAGAGATAATTTCAGATAATAATCCTCTTCAAGGGGGCAACCTCCTTTTACCCCACATAAATGTCAAGTACAAGATGATTCCAAATGAAAATGTCTCCTTGGTATATATAGGAGACTAGGAGGTATAATTACAACTAATGGAATAAAGCGGGCATAAATAAAATAACATTACTAATGTAATATTCCCCAATTAAGGGGTAATGAGCCAATATTAGGGCTTAACAAAGAGATCCACACCAATAAGATGCTCTCGCATGAAGCTCTCCATCAATACTCCAAAAGATATTCACAAGAAGCCCTCCATTGATCCACAAAAAGGATGATCTACAAGAGACCGGCTATCTTATTTATACTTTCATATTCTAGGTCACTTAACCCATTTTTAGGTTACTTAACCCATTTCTAGGTCACTTAACCTATTTTCCATATTTTAGGGTTAATTACTTTCCATGAATAGAAAGTTCTCAAATACTTTATTATTTAAATATTCCTTCTTGATTTTGTCACTTCTCTTTATTATTTAAATAATCTATCTTGATTTTGTCACTTTACTTTATCATTTAAATAATGATTTCTTCTCTTCAAGCACTTTGACTTCTTTGACCTTCGGGGCTTCAAGCCTTCATATGGGGGTCCTCCAACTTCATAAGGCCATAACTCTCAAACCGTGAGGAGTTATGTGACATTCCACATACCACCGGAAATGGCATGACAAGAACTATCCATCTAGGATAGTTTCACCCACAAATTCATTGATATTCATCTCATTATTCCACATACAAGCATGGGTCCTCCAACCATTCTTCTAGGATAACTCAATCCACAAAGCGTCTTCCCGTGAGGGCTTTCACCATAAGGGGACCACTTTGGACTTCATCCATTTGTGCACCTTATCAATCATGATAAGACAACAATGAGTCATGTTTTCATCAAACAAATTATGCATCATCATGTATCAATGACAACTCATTGATCCATCTTCATCTATGCATCATATCAATGATCCATCTTTATCAATTGGTTTCCACTTTGACATCTATCATTCTCATTAAGGATAATTCATTTATATTATTCATCAATCATCAATCAATCAAGCCTATCAAACAATCCATCACTTGACATCAATAAATCAAACTATTGGCATCAATGACAACATGATCCAACAACATGTGCATCAAATCCCCTCTTTTAAAAATAAACAAAAGCTCAAAGACCTTATACAACTTTCCAAATTTAGATATGGGAGGGGTGTCATAGTGTCCTATTGTGTGAACCAACTCCTTAAATAGGGGTTTTTCCCAAAGAGAAACCTCTCTAATTCATGTAGTGAATGTGAGGTGGATGGGGTTAGACTTCTAGGTATGAGGTTTCATGACATACAAGCACTTGTATTGTCTCATTTATGGGCGCCTTTGTTGAGGGCTAGCCACATCCTTTTTCTCTTTTTGTTTTTAAGGCATATTTTTTCCAAAATCTTCATTATCCATTTACTTTACATGTGTCACCAAGTTGAAGACAATAAGGGGCACTAAAAAGGAAATTCATAGCCCACAGACGCTCTACCTTGGTTTGTATGTCTTTCCAAGTTGAAGTCAATAAGGGACACTAAAAAGGAAATGCATAGCCCACAAACGCTCTACCTTGGAAAGTTTAAGTAATTGATTAATTATTTATTTTATGGGTCCCCTACTTTTATTTTTTTAGAATCGTTTCATTTCTCTCGGGATCCCAAAGTGATCTTTTATTGCATGATATTTTTTCTAGGACACATCGAACCTAATGGCCCCTTCTTCCCATGAAATGAGGTACATGCCCTTCTTGGGTCAATAAGCCCAAAAACCTAAAAGGTGGGGATACAAAGGGGAAGAAGTGATGGAATGTAGAAATTATGAGTGCCAATGGTATGACGACCCTTCAAGGAGACCCCCCCCATAAAAAACCTTTCCCTAAGGGTGGCCACTTACTAGGAAACTATGACACTCGCTGAGGTGAAATAGGGTAAAAAGAATAATTTCCAAGCAAATGTTTTCAAAATCAAGAAAGGATCCTTTGCAACATGTTCAAATGCTTCAAATATTAAAATGATACTTACCACAATAGCAGACTTGTTACCTCATTAAGCAAGATTTGTTGTCCTCTGTGGGCCAAGATGGGTGTGGTGGATGTTGTTATCATCGGTCAGATGGTGGTTATCGGTATGATAGGGGCCCATGCCTACTCATATTCCTCTCGGTACTCCATGTCTGCGACCTAAGGACCCAAAGATATCATCTCCTTAGTTATCCCTAGAAATGGGGGATAACAAGGACTTAAATTATACTTTAGAACCTAGATTCTATAAAATATTATTAGTTGTTATTCTATTCCTTAAACAAACCCACGCAAATGTCATTTTGACTAATTCAATTGGTTTTGGATTGGAAATAATATATTATCACTCCATTGTAACAAAATGGTGATTTCATCCTTCCCAATTCTTTAAACTATATTAGTCATGTTCCACTTCATGCTTGGAAGAAGCAAATTCCAATGGTTTCAACAACAAAAATTATAACTAAAAAATAATATTTTTGTAGCTATTTTTTATGTTGGCCTTGTTATCGTGGGATTTGTACTTGTGCAAAGCCCTCCACAATATCCCAAAATATTGTGTAACTATGGATGAACCTACCATTTTCACCTAAGTACGGACTTCCCTTGTTTTAGTGATAAAAGAGGTTCACCACAAGGGAGGCTTCCCTGGTGACCCCAAGGGATCAAATAGCAAGTTTAGTAGCCAATCCTACCGCCCCTTATCTTGATCACCGGATGATTGGTCTAGGTCAAATAAAGAGAAGAGGTTTGAATATTATTTGGTACCTACTCGGAACAAGAACACTTTACAGCATATGTGTAACAATTTTCAAGTCAAAGTATGCAATAATGACCTCTTTTAGACACTAGACAAGTTAGGTTGTTATGGTTGTTGCAAATTGCAGCAGTAAATCAGTCTTATAACAGCAATAAGTAATTTAGTATTACAACAGCAATAATAAATGATCGGAAACATCACAATTGACCATGAAATTTAAACATACATTCAATAGAACATTATCCAATTGTTGAAGGTAATTTATGAGTGAGTTCAGCCACCAATAGATTAGTGTATGCAGAAAACTAATGTAATTTAGATGGCTGTAGCAAACCCTTTATAACAGAAGAAAATTATTTAGTGAGTTTGCTAATGTTATTGTTAGTACAATTCGTAGGATACTTGAGAGTTTTTAGAGAGAGTGTTTATCAATCAATTCACCTAGAGAGTTTATTCTTAGATTAGTTCCTTTCTAAGGTATGGAGTTTTTCAATGCAACTAAACTTCAAGGTTGGCATAATTGAAACCAAGAGGTAGGATCTAAACCCTAAGGTGCAAGCACATTTGGGCCTTAGGTCTTATATATTGAGGAGAAGGACTTCTAGGGTGCAAGAACATTTGGGCCCTAGAAACTATTTCTCCCTTCATGTATTTTCAACTAGGTCAAAGATCAAATGTCTAGGGCCAAAATCCTAAAGTGATAGCACTTTAGGGATTTAGAGTTATAACCCTAGCAAGGAAAATTAGCAAATTTTGAACAAATATCATCTTGTGAGAGGAAGAAGCACTTATTTTCCTCTCTTAGGGTTTCAATAAAAAAGATTCCTTGCAACAAATATCAATTTCACCATAAACATTAATAGTATGAACATAAATTGCATAAATTTAATTACTTCATCCAAGAAACCAAGAGAATGTAACCCTAATTGAATAAATGTCCATCCAAAATCAGCAAATCCATCCATAAGAGACCTTTCCAAGCATAACACATGAGAGAGAAGAGCTAGTTACCCCAAAAAGGACGAAAATTTCAAAAGTGTATCTCACAAAAGTGAGAGAATGATGATGAGAAAAATGAAAGTGAGGCTAGCCTTCTTATATGAGGCCTAGCATCTCACTTTTTCCACATAATATAACAAATTCATAATTCAAGTGACGTTGACCCCTCATTTAACCTTTACAATGTGTAATAAATGCAAAATACATCGAAATAGCCCACACGTGTGAGATGTCAAGGCCAAGTAGAGTGACGTCAAGCCTCCAAAGGCTAAGGTAGGGCCTTCATAGGCCATGTGGCATCCTCTAAGGCAAAGCAATGTCAAGTGAGGTGTCTTCTCACACAATGCCATGCCAAATCATCTTTGGTACCCATCCATCCATCAAACCCTAACAACATCGAACTCTAGAAGGTGATGTCAAGGTCAAGAGGGTGACGTCAAAGGCCTCAAGGTGTTGTGTCCAAGGAGAGGAGGGTTACATCTCATCTTTGCATTATGTCTAAGTCACTTCTATTGCAACATAATTCATCCTATGGGTAGATAGACCCTGGGGTACTCTACCCAATCTGTGGGGCTTCCATCCCATCTATGTGCCATCATGACTGAATCTGCTCAAACCAAGCCCATATGTCCATCATCCAGGGTTCTAAGGATGTGAGATCCAATATCTGAGGATGGTGAGTCATTGGGTGGCCCACTGCTCTCCATCACATGTGCCAAAGTCCTGTAATAGGGGCATAACATCCTGGGTACAAGCCTAGGACGTCCCTCAAAGAACCATGTCAGAGCCATCCAAAACAAGTCAAAGTATAAAACATGGTTAGAAAAAGTTCATAAGAGACATCAGTACTTAAAACATGCAAAGTAAGTTGCAACTTAAAATATAATCCATGTAATACAATTCACCTCATTATCCCTTTCAAGCATCACACCAGCCCAGGACCCCATGTGAGTTACCAAGTTTAAGTATGGGATGGCCTTCATCCAACCCTATTAGTTGTGCCACCTAGACAGGAAACCAAATAACCTAGGTAGAGGGATAGGTCCCGAGAGTGACAAGGGAAAGTAAAAACCCTTCAAGAGTAAGTGTGATAGTGATATGGTTTTAGAGCTTACTTCATGTCTCATGGTGTCATTGAATCCATTTCTATGAGCGCCTTTGTGGATGGTGTTGTTTCTCTTGAGTTACCCCATATTTATGTGTTATTTTTCCCAAACCCCTTCATCAGCCATCTTTCTAGTCCACTTTATTATATTTTCAAGTCCCCTTTATAAGGTTTCAAGCTGTAGGATTTCTATTTGGGATCGGGTGGGCACTGAAAGAGTAGAGCTCAAGTTTGGACTGAATTTTGTTAGTCCCTTTTTTCGCTATCATTCCTTTCTTTCTTTAGCACTAGTTTATTATTCTTTTATTAGTAGTTGTAATCAAACTTTGGGCCTTCAGCCCCTCTTCTCATGAGAGAATGGACCATGACCCATTGTCGAAGTTTAGTACACTATGAGAGGCTACAGGATGGAAATTGCTAAGTATGGTGGAGAACAGAATGTTACCCTTGTGAGGGACCCCCAGTACTACCCCTTTTCCCTGGGCACTGACAACACAGGACTAGGGCATAGAATCTAACCACCAAGGTGAAACAAGGCAACTGACACAATTTCCCAAACCAGTGATACATTATCCAACTTCAACCAAAGATCCTCATCCACATGCCCTACAAATTAAACACATCACTTTGCATAAAATAAGGACAAGCATACCTCATGGTGACGATGGCTTACCATCTCCCATTCTCTACATTGCTTGAATGTATGAGGCTTAGTTGACATATATGTGTAAAGGCGAATGAGGGGGGTTGATTGGCTGCCATATGTGGACATGTCGATCATTATCATGGTCGACACCATGTTCTCCATTGTGGGTCATGAGACATGATCTCCTCTAGTTAACCCTAGGCATGGGGGGGTAACAAGCCTAGCTCTCAAAACTAAGCTAGCCATACTTAATGTGTATCTTTTGATTTTTTCAATTATATGTTTGGTCATTCATAAGCTAGTTGTCTATGCATTTTTTTCTTGAGATCAATATTACAATGTATTTTGTTCAAAGATAAACTCTATTTAAATAAAGTAATTTTCTCGGGATGAATATTAGCGATGTAGTTCATCCAAAGATAACCTCTATTTAAAGAAATAGATATGACATAATCAAACTTGAACAACCAAAATGTTGAATTGAATTGTACTAGCCTCTATACTATATATAGTGCAAAGTAAATTGATATACATGTATGTTGGAGATATATGTGTATTATGTTAGTTTAACAATACATACAATGTCTTAGAATGAGATGAGAATTCACAGTTAGTAGTATTAAGATTTGGATTTGGAGTTTTTTCGATAATTTCTATGTTTAATTCGACAAGTTTCGATCCCACTCACTAAGTCTCATCTTGAAGATAAGGGCATTGAAAACACTCTTGTCCTACATACTCTTGTCCTACATATGAGCCTCGGCAAGTGGGATCAAATCACATAGACTTAAACATGGAAATAATCATAAAAACTCCAAAACGAAAATCTTGTTGCAATGTCTTATTCAACTTCATTGTTTTAGGCCCTTTCAATGTAGAATGATTATTCTTTACCAGCGTAGATCCATCTTAAACCTGGATCTATCAAGCACCAAGAGGGATCAAATTTCTTAATGTGTAAATTTTAATTTATATGTTGTTATGTAAATATGTACATACGTAGTTATTTAAATTTTTTTAATTGGTTAGGCTTTTTTTTTTTTTTTTAATGTAATGTTATCTAATCGAACATAACCCTAACGTCACAACATCTCCCCCGAATTGAGTTGTAGAGCACCGGCATTTGGGGTTACCATGTGAATAGAGTTGTTTGCTTAATTTTTTCTCTACGCCTATGAGCTATCAAGGTTGCTAGGACTTTCACTTGGTCGTAGATGCAATTTTTTCCAAAACCATCCCTCCAAGATTTGAACTTAATTGATCTTTCACAATAAGCACTCCAACTTGCTACTAAACCATAGATTGACAAAGTTAATCTTGGTGACAATTTTACCTTTGGTGCGTATTCAACAATCTCTCCTTGTTGAAGCTCCATGGCCTATTTAAAAGTCAAAAATAATAGTAAATGTTTTGGCAAGGCTTAGTCTAGTGATGTGTTATGTTTGTACTTTACAATGTTGTAGTATTTGTGCTTTATCCTTGTATGTTTTGGAATTGATCACTCACCCACTTCATTGTATTTTATTGGAGATTTGGTCAATTTTGATGAGTCCCACCACAATTTTGCACTCTATTTGGGTATAGCGTGTATAGTGCCAGCAATCTCCTTGCATACATACTCTCTTGCACTTTCTTATATGTGAATATCTCCTTGTAGTCAGTTTTGTGCTCCTATTATTTAACAAAAACAAATGTGTTGATAATCCTTCCATGGCAATGTAGGTTTTTGTTCCCTCAATTTGTTATGCAAATGCATGCTATATTATTCTATCTGAACATTCAAGTTGAAGATTGCATTTAGTTTTCTTTCCCAAACGCCTATGTTCTTTAATGCTCAGAATCTTTTCTTGTATCAATGTGCCCAAATGCATCTACTACCCAATTATTACAATTATACTCATGACTTGATGACTCTTATCTCTTCACAAGAGATACCATGTGTATTACTACCTTGGCCTTGGTAAAGTGACTTGTCTACTAGCTATCTCAAATGTAGTACACTTAAGCACGCTAGATTCTATTTATAAAAAAAATTGTACTCCATTAGTTATCAATTTTGTAGCGTAATTGATATGCATATGTTCTATTTAGTTTCCAAATATTAATGTGTTATAGTTATTTAGTAGTTGTATTCCTTCATGAATACACCATAACTATTGCAATCATATGTATTGTGAACTTTTTTTTAATAATGATCATAAGTATTACAATTATTTGTATTATCATCTTTTTCTTAATAATGTATTTTATCAATTCCTTGGTAAAAAGGGAGTGTTATAAAAGTTTAGGAAGCTATAAAGTCTAATGTAAATTGGAACTATTTCATAAAACTAAATCTCTATGCTAATGAATCGTTATTAGTTAACTTATGCCATACTACTCAAAAAAAAATATTAATGGTGTCTTGGATATTTTCCCATAAATGAACCTATGTCATACTACTCAAAATAAACTCTTAATGGAGTCATATATAATGAACCGTAGTTCATTTACGAGAAAATATCCAACACAAAGATAACATAAAAAAATCCATATAAATAAATACATAATTGATAATGAATTTATGAATAAATGTTACAATTGTTAGCTTTTTAGCTCGGGAGGTACTCCGCATGTTTTGTCTTGTATGTGGATGTTACCTTAATGTTTACACTACCAGACACTTAACTTTGTAATAGTTTTTATAAAGTTGTGGTTCTTTTATTAAAGTAACTTTTTAATAAAGTGTACCTTATAATTTTAAAGTGACTTTATTTTCATAAAACACTTATGTAATAAAGTGAAATCACTTTAATATTTCAAGTGATTCATTTTGGAGGGAATGGATCATGACCCTTGATCTTAAAAAAGGCAAGATCTAATATTGGTCTTTGGATTTAGGGTTGGGGAAGGTGAAAAGACACTTTGGAGGGAAAATCTCATTTTCAGATTATAAAATAATGTATTGGGTAGTGTGCAAGACACATCGAGAAGACGAGAGGAGTTGAGTTAGAGATATTTTCTGAGTAAGCTTAAAAGAGGAAAGTGAGCAGCAAAGAGGGCAAGTTTTCCAAGGAAGGATGGCACAAATCCCGAGAAAAATTTTCTGTGCGTTTTTGGGCCGAATTAATTTTCTATTGTGGGAGGTTGTACAGTCCGTATGATTCCGTACAGTCGTACGAATTTGGCATGGAAATCGAGGCATTTTGGGGCACAATTTTCGAGGCAATTTTTAAAATTTTGGTGGTTGTTTATGGGTCGTACGGAACAGTCCATACAGCTGTCTGTGGGCACAAAAATCAAGGTACAGAGCAGGTCGTACAACAGTACCGTTTTGGCATGGAAAACGACGCAGATTTCTATGGGACTGTTTTGGTGATGTGAAGTATTTTCCTTGGCTGGAAATGTGATATTGTGTTGTTGTTTTGTACTTTCCTAAAGCTGAATAATATCTCTCTCTCTCTCTCTCGTTGTGTTTCCCCACATTGGGTTTTTCCCTAGCATTTGCCTAAATTTCTGAGTGTTATGGGTTGTTGTCCGCTGTGTTATTTCCGCTGTTATTTTGCTTAACAATGTGTATTTCTGCTTATGGTAATTTCTGAATGTGGGTTTAAGGCATTTATGAAATTTATGAAGACGGTTATCTTTAGGTTGTTAAGTGTATGACAGAAATTTCATTTGTTGATTTTTGTCATTAAAAATCTACATGGTATCAGAGCTTTGTCTCTGACAGTGGGCAGTGTGATTTTTGAGCAAAAGGGTGTGATTGTTTTCCATGAGTTGTGATAGGAAATATGGTTGCAAGCATTAGATACAAGGATCGGTTGAATGGCATTTCCAACTACTTGCAGTGGAAGGTTCGATTGTGAGTTGTTCTCAAGGAGAACAAAATTTATAACTATGTCAACTATGTTGTAGCAGCTCCGACAGTAGATCCTGTTGCTTTGGACTTGCATGAGACCAAGGAAGCCAAAGCTCAGAGGATCAGTCTGGATGGGGTGAAGGATCACCTTATCCCACACTTGGTTGAGAAAAAGACTGCCAAGGAGATGTGGGATGCACTTAAAAACTTGCTTGAGGTGAAGAACAAGAACCGGAAGATGGCCTTGAAGGCAAAGTTGCATGATACTAAGATGGGTAAGGAGGAGAGTGTCTCTTCTTATCTTACCTAGGTGGCTCAAGTAAAAGATGAGTTGGCAGTTGTTGGAGAGGTCATTACGGACTCTGAATTGGTGAGAATAGCCTTAAATGGCTTCACCAAAGAATGGGAAGTCTTCGTGAAGTGTGTGGTGGGACGTGAGCATCTACCAGATTGGAGCAGACTATGGCATGATTTCACTCAGGAGGAGATCCGAGAAAGATCTCAGAGCAGTGAACAAAAGACAGACAAAGTTGATGAGAATGTTGCTCTTGCGGCAAAGAGCAAGAAGAAAGGAAGTTCCGGAAGGGACTTGAGTAAAGTCAGATGCTATTGTTGTAACCAGTTGGGGCACCTTTCCTCTGATTGTCCTGTGAGGAAAAAGAAGAAGAAGGAACCAGAAGGGCCTAAGACAGCTGCTACAGCAACCATGGAGAACTTTGCTTCAAAGTTCGACAGGGAATTTTGTTTGGTGACCCTAGTTTCCAATGTCGGCAGTGGAGGATTTGGAGGTGATATCAGATCGATTGTGGATAGTGAAGCCTCTAGCCACATGATGGGAATGTGGCAAGTATTCCTAGATTTCACAGAGATTGGTCCTGGCCGACAAGTGGTAAATGAAGGTGGTATGGCGAGAGTTGTACGTGGAGTTGGGAATGTCAGATTCCAACTCGAGTTTGGGGGACTCTTGGAGCTTGATGGAGTTCTCTTTGTTCTAGGGTTGAGGGTTAACTTGCTCTCAGTCTCAGCCTTGGAGGATGTAGGATATTGTGTATTGTTCAAGAGGGAACATGTCTTTATCTACATGCAGGGAGTGGACCCGATAGAGCTGCAGTTGATCGGTAACCAGGTGGACAGGTTGTATATGTTGAGGGGACAACATTTGATGTATGATTCAGCGTCGGATGAGGAGAGTGAGGAGGATTCTGAGACTGCAGTAGTGCCAAGATTTCAGTCTTGCATTCCAAGAGAAGAGAGTGAGTCTCTTATGAGCACTGGCAGGAGGCTTAGCCAGGTTGATCGAACCAATGCTCAGAATGAAGTGAGCTTAGGGTTCCAGGATGTTGCCAGGAGAAGATCTTCTAGTTCGAGTTCTATGCAGGTGTTGAGGATGGCTCCAGGTTCAGAGGGAGCTCCTACAAAGCACAGTGTGATGGGACCAGATGATGGAGATGGTAGCGAGTACATCCCTCGCTAAGAGGGAGTGTTAGCTTTTTAGCTCGGGAGGTACTCCACATGTTTTGTCTTGTATGTGGATGTTACCTTAATGTTTACACTACCAGGCACTTAACTTTGTAATAGTTTTTATAAAGTTGTGGTTATTTTATTAAAGTGTACCTTCTAATTTTAAAGTGACTTTATTTTCATAAAGCACTTATGTAATAAAGTGAAATCACTTTAATATTTCAAGTGATTCATTTTGGAGGGAATGGATCATAACCCTTGATCTTGAAAAAGACAAGATCTAATCTTGGCCTTTGGATTTAGGGTTGGGGAAGGTGAAAAGACACTTTTGGGGGAAAATGTCATTTTCATATTATAAAAGAATGTATTGGGTAGTGTGCAAAACACACCAAGAAGATGAGAAGAGTTGAGTTAGAGAGATTTTTTGAGTAAGGTTAAGAGAGGAAAGTGAGCAGCAAAGAGGGCACGTTTTCCAAGGAAGGAGGGCCGAATTAATTTTCTGTTGTGGAAGGTCSTATTGTACGGATCCATACAGTTCATACGGATTTGGCACGAAAATCGAGGCATTTTTGGGCACAATTTTCGAGGCAGATTTCAGGATTTTGGTGGTTGTTTTCAAATCGTACAGAACAGTCTATATAGTTGATTGTGGGCACAAAAATCGAGGTACGTAACAGGTCATACAACAGTATCGTTTTGGCACGAAAAATGAGGCAAATTTCTGTGGGACTATTTTGGTGCTGTGAGGTATTTTCCTTGGCTAGAAATGTGATATTGTGTTGTTGTTTTGTACTTTCCTGAAGCTGAATAATATATCTCTCTCTAGTTGGGTTTCCCCACATTGGGGTTTTCCCTGGCATTTGCCTAAATTTCTGTGTTATGGGTTGTTGTCCGCTGTGTTATTTCCACTACTATTTTGCTTAGCAATGTGTATTTATTCTTATGGTAATTTCTGAATGTGGGTTTAAGGCATTTATGAAATTTATGAAGACGGTTATCTCTAAGTTGCTAAGTATATGACAAAAATTTCATTTGTTAATTTTTGTCATTAAAAATCTACAACAATAGCATGTGACTTTGTATATAAATATATATGAATGTTCACATATGTAAATAGACATGTTTTAGGCATGTTCCCTATTGCTTTGAATAATAATAAATATGTATTTTGTATTTGTTATATTGTTTCCCCTTTAAAGACGCTTGGTTTGACATAAAATGATATGTCTTCATCCCTTCTTGCAATGCTTTCATGTGATACTTTCTTCCTAATGTTGTCATAGTCGAAGAAGTGAGGCAATACAACATTTGAAACTCTGAACAGAATTGTCATATTGTCGAATGGTCAATACACCCTAGTTTGATTTTCTATGGAATTGTGTTTATAGGGTTCTTGAATATAATATTTTGTATTTTGAAACCAAATTGCACTAGAATTAATCTTCTTTGGAATATAGATCAAATATTGTATTTTTTCAGAGCAACGTTGATATGTTGATTAGTTAAAGTGTGGGCTCATGTGATTAAGATGTCAATAAGGTGTTCTTGTCACGTAATCTTTCCTTGTCATAATTTTGTAGTTTTCTCAATTCACTTTTGTAATTATGTATTCTTCATACATTTGCATCACTCTATTGATCATTGAAATTTTATCAGTAGAGACATTTCGATTTGTGAAGGTTTATGCTTCTGTGATTTGTGCTCCGATGTCTAAAGATATCCCTAATCGAATTGGATTGGTCATTGCTCCTTGTCGATTATTTAATCTTTGTTGATAAGTTGTTCTAGTTTTCCTAGTTGTATCTTATTTTAGTTTTTTAACTTCTTGATTTGTACAATCAAGCTTTAACAATAGTTTCTAAGACGAAAAATTTCTTCAATTTTCTCTTATAGATCCTTGTTGAAGAAAAAAAAGACATCTTTGTTTTTTATTGAGATTCCTCGTGAGATTGATATCTTGCTACTTCACATTTCAATTTAGATATCTATGATGGAAATTTTGCTTTACACAAACAAGTTATGAATTGTGATTCTTAAGCTAAGAAATTTCATTATCGTTAGTAACTAAAACCTGTCAAGTTTCTTTTTCTAAAGATCCTACATTTTTAATGACTTCGAATTACTTGAAAGATCACATCTGGAACATCTTTCAAGTCTTCTAATGAGAGAGCGTCTAAGCATAGCTTCAGTGTAAAATCCTACCATGTTATCTTCTTCTTAAGGAGAATGTCAAACATCTCTTCTTCATGTTTAAAATGATGGCCCCAATGTTTCTATCCAAGGTGAAACTAGAATAATGTCAACGCCTTTTCTACACATCGTCGTTGTAGCATTGAGTTGGGATATGAATATATAGTCCCCTTAAAATTTTAATTGGACGCAAACCTTTTTTTCATTGCCACAAAAAAATCTCTCTATTTTCACAGTTAAGTTTCATTTTATTTTCATCAAAATCTCTATCGAAAAATCCCATCATTACAAACTTGTATATTCTTGGATAATAATTAAGATCCACAAAGTGCACAGATCTCAATGTGAAGTTGGATGCTTCAACTCTAAAATGCTCTTCAAAGTGAATTCCTACCCCTTTAATAACTTTAAATTGGAAAATATCTCTTTGAACTTTGTTTGTTAACTTCTTATTGCGAATATTTTTTTTATATCATATCAATATTTTTTAAATCATAACAATATTGCCCTTACTCCCTGATTTGACTTCAAGGTTTAGTTTAATTAGAATTTTATCAATTTTGAACAATTTGCAGATGTCACATTCTTTATTCTTAGAATCGAGCCGTGCCAATGGTGACCTAATGTTCTCTTCCTCTATGAATTTCTGAGAATGAATAATTTCTACGAATTTCTGTGAACGAATAATTTCTTTGTGAATGAATGTTTGTAACAGTTCTAAATCATCGTCTTCAACAAATATATTTTTTAATAACACCAAGGTGGTCATTTTCGCTATTTTGTTTCAAGCTGATGCAATCCCGAGTTATTGAAAGTCTTTCTCAAGCTGATATAATCCCAAGCTATTTAAAGGCTGTCTTAAACATGAGAATGAGACAAAAAAGTTAAATAAGTACATGGGAGTTGGATAAATTCTTCCCAGAAAGTCGCTGAGCTTACAATATGCACCAATGCATGCTAACAATGTTCCTTCCAGCATATTGGATCTGTAGCAATCATTCATACCTGAAGTATTTTATGATACTATATAAATTTACTGATGTTACACTATCCAAACTCATCTGGTAGTAGTACATCTGTCAGAAGTTTTAGTATCACCTCCCATAATTAAATATTTTCCAGTGGCTCAGACTTGCATGCAAATATGTACGACAACATGTAACACGGTCCAATCACTTCAGCATGTATATTGGCACGATCCTGCAAAGGAAGTTGTTAAAGCTCTTTTTGGGGTCGTGAAGATGGATCACGACTGAGCGTTCTAAAAGGTGGAGACCATCTTTTGACACGAAGTTACTCCAGAAAATTTATCCCTAGATGTTAGAACTGTTGATTTGAGTGTCGAAAATTTTGTCATATGCCATTTCTTCCTGCTTGAAGGGGTCACTCGAAATGACCAAAAATGAGAAGAAATAAGCTTCACCATAGCACACTCAATACATCTTAATCATAGTGTTTGAATGTGATGACTACAACCAGAGTTTGGCTATTTAAACACCCCAAAAATAAATACCATACGTACATCTAAATTTAGTCTAGGGAATACACTGCACATACACAAGACAATATTTTCACATTGAAATGTAAAATTACTTTTGTACAAGGGCCTGAGAGCAGTATCACATAAATTCCATGCTATTTAATCAGCAAATACATCAAGTGCAGATCCTCATAATATTTCTTCCTTATTTTACTAACTTTATTGGCTGCAATCAGCTTTCCTATCTGCACACAAACAGTAGCGATGACTCACAGTATGGGAATTTTCAGATTCTAAATGGCAACTGTATGTCAATATTACTGTATTTTTAAACTGCCCAAAACTTCTAGGGTGGAACCTAATATTTACAAATCTTTCATTGTTTCCTTCCGAAGCTTGCTAGGAACAATTGAAACCAAGTCTAAGCAAAGACCACCTTTGGAATGTGTGCAATCAATTTGTGTCATGGAGAACTTAACTTCTGTCACTTTGCTCTCGTTCTTAACTTCAAACTCGCCAACATAATAGTCAGTCCACTTTCCACGAGCATCACTCACAATGCCATTACCTTCAATCTCACCAGGCTCTTCCAAATAGCACTCTCGTATAGCATGCTGACCATCAGATGTAGAAAGAGAGAACCGAACAGGTTTCAAGTCCCATCCATGAATATGATCAAAAACATAAATCCGACGACCCAATCTTCTAGAAGGCCTTCCAAGTCGTAACCTGAAAGAAAGACTGTATTCTCCTGCAGGAAGCTGGAATTTCACAACACCATCTACTTCAAACCACCAATGTTGCTGAAGATAGGCTGCTTCATGGAATCTGCAGATTCCAAGAATAAACTCTGAAGGTTAGAATGAACAAACCTCTGATATGTATCTGGAAGCATACTTTGAAAAGTAACATAAATCATGGAGACAAATCGGGTGTCCCAATGCAGAATGGCTCTAATTTGGTAATGTTGAAGAAAGAATTGTATATGTAACAACAGAGGGAAAATGACCACGGAAGACTCGGAGGGAAACAGTGTTCCAATAGCATAAACTGGCAGCTATTTAATGAAGGCGGGAAAACAAGGAATTTCATGCATTAGCATATATATTCTATGCAGTTCAGACATGGTTCCATTACAGCCCATACAAATCTTGGATGAATCTATTCTCCCAATTTGATGTTTGAAACGCTATTCCTCTATTCATTTGCAGTCAGACAAATGTACCATTTTTAATAAAAATAAAACAGATCAAATGCATGGATGTTCATGACAGCATTCAACTTTATACAAAACAAATATCCCCAGAGCCAATGACATCGGTGTAAAGTTGAGGTTTCATATCTGAATTCATCAAGTTATTGATGAAATACTCGGTATCTCATTTTCATTGATAAATAAGATATCAACTAAGGTCCATGTCAGATGTAATTCTGCTTCTGTTGGACACCATATTATGCTGAATATGATAAACTTTTATAAAGAAAATGGACCATTTACCTTGAGGTAAAAGACAAAAGAAAGACCATGAGAAAATATGAAGGCTGACATAGAGCATGACCAATCAACGAAATAAAAGGTAGAAGTGTCAGTCAAAAAATTGAAATCAATTGGTAGTCACATATATTTGGAAGAATAAGACAAATCATGATAGTCAACACATGCACATCCATTCATAATTCAAGTTGAATAATGAATGAAAGGAAAATATATTTTCAACATGGAATGGTTAAAAACAAAGATACAACCATCATATCTTTTTTGTTTTGAGGTCTAAGTCCCTCGCGATCTTATATACATGTGGCCTGACAAAGTCGATTACAAAACAGTGACATAAAAGGTAAAAGGCAAGTATCTGCCAAACAATTGAAATCAATTGGTAATCACATATATTCAGATGAATAAGATAATTGTGAGTCAACACATGTACATCCATTCATAATTCAAGTAGATTAATGAATGAACGGGAAATACATTTTGAGTATATAATGGTTAAATACAAAGATACAACCATCATGTCTTTTTTTCTCTGATTGTTATGTACCAAATAGCCACCCTTGAGATCATATCAGTGAGCTGACAACGTTGGTTACAAAACAGTGACATAAAATACTACCGATTCAACTATTTGGTGGAATACTTGAACTGAACTATACTTATCATTAAACTTCTTAGTAAAACAGAAATATTGTAGTAGTTCACCACGAAGACAAAAAAACAGGAAATGGAGAAACCAGGGAGAATCACACACTACAAATCAGCTATGAAAAAATCACAATAATATCGCTAACATCGCAATATCATCAAGCTGCCGATAACAGCGCCTAGCCAGTGGACAGACTGGGATAAAAGGCAATTTTTTACTTTTTCTTGCCATTTTGAAAATGGAGTGAAGGGGTTTGAGAGCAAAGTCTCCACTATTTTTCTTTGAGCTAAGGACCAGGAAGAGAGTGTTTTCATTCGCCATCACCAGTTTATTGCGGAGTGGAGATTGCTTCCCATCAGCTGTTGCTGTATTTGCAGGTATGTGTGACAATTTTCACATGTTTTTTTTTTGTTTTTTGAGATTTTTGATAGGTTTTGCAATGCCCATCAGTTTTCCCTCTTCTTGTTGATTTTTAGTGGACTGTGAGAGATCTACCATTTATTTAGAATCCAGAATTGTTTCTTTTTATGCAGCATTTTTGTTTTTTGATTCTTAAATGTTGATTTTCATTTTTTCCCCTAGGTTTAATCATTGCTATATGAACTATGAAGATTGAAAATGCTGAAAGCTTTAGAACCTCTGTGGGAATACAGTGATCCTGCTGATGGGCATAATCAACAAAAGTTGAATTGCAAGTTGTGTGGGAAGCAAATGATGGGGGGAATCAGCCAGTTGAAATACCACCTTGCACAAGTTATGGGACATTAAGGGGGAATCTGTCCTAAAGCAAGTGCAGAAATCGTTCATATTGCCAACAAATCACTTTTAGATATGGTATAAAGAGAGATAACAGCGAAGCTGTGAAATTAAGCTTGCAGCGAGAGGAGATGCAAGAACCATGGGGGACAAGAAGAGAGTGTTTCCTCGGCCTCACCTTCTACAATGCCCTCAGCAACCTCATCTTTTTTTTTCTTAGAACCACAGCGAGCGCACAACTTTCTATTCAATCAGTGGTTAAAATAAAGAAGCATAAAGCTGACAAGCTTGTGGGTAGGTGTTTTCTATGAAGTGACATTCCTTCAGCATTTCCAAGAACAACCCATTTTATCAGTTTATGTTTGGTGTTGTTGCTATTGTTGGCCCGAGGTACAAGGCCCCTACCTATGACAAGTTGAGAGGGCCTATACTTCAAAATGAAAAGGTCGATAGCACTCGTAGATTGGAGGAGCTTCAGGAATCATGGGAAGTCATTGGATGCACCGACGTCAGATGGTTGGACTGATCAAAAGGGAAAGATCCTTCTTAATTTCTTAATTAATTGTCCCAAAGGGATAATGTTTATTAAATCTATTGATGCAGCTACATGTGTTAAAGATGCAACATTATTATGTGAGTTGTTGGATGGGTTCGTTTAAGAGGTAGGCCTGCAGAATGTGGTCCAAGTCATAATGGATAATGCTCTGCTAATTATGTCACTGCGGGCAGCTTGCTTATGTTGAGGTATCCGACCTTGTTTTGAACTCCTTGTGCTGCACATTGCATTGATTTGATTTTAGAGGATATGGGAAAAATCCTTTATATCAAGGATATTGTTGAATCAACTAGGAGCATCATAAAATTTATATATAATCATGCATATGTGCTTAGCTTGATGAAAAAATTCACAAATAATAGGGGGTTGGTGCACCTTGCAATCACACATTTTGCCACTAGCTTTTTGTATCTCTTCAGTCTCTCTTGACTTGTATGTGGGAGTTGAAGAGAATGTTCCTTTCAGATGAGTGTCATGCTTTATCATTTAGCACTAAACCGGAGGGGGAGGCCATATCCAGACTAGTGTCATACCAGGAGAACTTTTGAGCAGTAGTGGAGGTGTGTGCCATTAGAGAACCTTTGGTAAAGGTTCTTCGGTTGGTGGATGGAGACAAGCCCGTAATGGGCTACTTGTATGAGGCCACGAATAGGACCAAAGAATCCATCTGTTCCTATTACAAGGACAAGGGGGATGATGGATTTGAAAAACGATTATTGATATGGAGGGTGATTGATGAGCGATGGAACAATACACTCCATCCCCCTATTCACGCTACAGGGATCTACCTCAACCCTACGTTCTCTTACTCGTGTGGTTTAAGATTTGATGCTGAGGTTATGGATGCATTCCTCACATGTGTTTCAGAGAATGGTGCCAAGTCTGCAAGAACGTGCAGAGATTTCTAAAGAAATGGAAATATATAGGATAGCTGCTAGAACATTTGGCTTTGACATGGTTGTTTAGAAAAGGAAGACCAAAATGCCAAGCTTCATTTTGTTTCAAATTTCAATGTCTCTTCTTCCTTTGTTTCAAATTTCAATGTATGTTCTTATGTTTCTCTTATTTGTTGAAGATGCGGTGGACAAGCTATGGCTCAAGAGTACCCAATTTACAAAAAGTTGCCATTCGGGTGCTTGGCCAAATATGTAGCTCTTCAGGCTGCAAGCACAACTAGAGTGTATTTGAAAAAATAAACACCAAGAAGCCCAACAAGTTTAAAAAATTCAAATTAAATTTTCAATTCATTATAAATTATAATTTTATGCCATGTCACCCTCTAAATTATGTATTGTAATTTATGACCCTCATACAGATTGGAATCCATGACATGGTCTACATCTACTACAATCTCCGATTGTGGGTGAGGAAACTTTAGAAAACACTTGACATGGAGGCCATCTCATTGGATAGGACTGACACCATTGTTGCATGGATGGTTGACACCAAGAGGCCTATGATGAACTCGGCCCCTGATTGGTTACAGGAGGAGGCACAAAAGGAGGTAGAGGGGGAGAGTGTGGTAGAGGAGGATGTTCCAGAGAAGACACCTTACATGAGGTGACTATTGACACTGGGAGTATGCCACCACCTGTTAAATTTATAAGCAGCTGCGAGAGCCATTCTCCTGGAGGATGGCTAAGACCCTAGATAAGTCTAGGGCCCCCAGTGCACTCCTGGGGTACTTATTCTGGGACCAAACAGTCAGTGCCATGGCAAAAGACCCTNGAAAAGTCCAGGGTACCCATGCATACGGCATGGGTTGATTCTTGGTCTATGAAGCAGTTAAAGCCCCTAGATAAGCCTAGGGCCCCTGGAAAAGTCCAGGGTACCCATGCATACGGCATGGGTTGATCCTTGGTCTCTGACCTTGGTGGATAAGACCCCAGGAAAAGTCCTGGGGCTACTTGATTCTCTATCAAGTACTTGATGGTACATGACCTTCCTTGAAGAA
>JASDQU010588291.1:36614-46866 GCA_032191745.1 Picea mariana | reverse complement strand
ACTTGCACAATGAGAAACTCTCTATAACATAATCATGATAACCCCCTAGACTCTCTTAAGCTTTTGATAACTAAAGTAATGAAATTATGAGAGGGGAACATGATAAGAGAGTACATCTACCACCATAATCAACAAAGAAACAAATTGACTTGACATTTAACAACCAAACAAGTGAAATACATATTAGCTCAAAAATTCTTTGTTTTGATTTAAAATACATGCAATCATTTAAATGACAAGAATGATAATGTAACAAATGAGATGATAGGGATAGGGAAAGAGAGGCATGTAGGTGATCTCTTCAATGCTCTGCACAACAAGATTATAAGCTAGAAACCAATTCATGCAAAGCAAAGCATTGAATCAATGAGTCCCCATCAATAATGATATGGAAATTAAATAGGTAATATGGCCAATTATTTTAGGGGTGAATGAGTATGAGGAATGCTATTTCAAACCTAGATTTATCCTAGAATCTTGTGGCAATGTGCAATGCCTCTAAAAGTATTTATGTTAGTCCCAAACCCAAACCAATAGTGTTGGTGAAGTAGCATACCCATACATGTTTTAGTGCCCAGGCACAATTGCTCTTTAATCCCTAGGGTGGAATTGATGTCTTTTAAGGAAAAATTGAATGTGTCAAGTGTGTGATAGTTCTAAATCAGTTTTTAATGCTACCATGGCCTATTTGGATCTTTAGTTGTCTTTCTACAACATTAGAACAAGACATGGTGATTGTGGGGAAGTCCCGAGGTAAATGAACTAGTTGGGAAGAAAAATGTTTCATACACAACACAAGAGTAAAACATGTCCCTTGATGCACTATCACAACTCCTTCATTTGTGTTTTTTTGTTCTTGTGCCTATCTGAAGCATGCATGTGTTAGGAAGGGGCCCACAAGAAAAACACATTGCTTTCTTTATTGTTGCACACATCTACCTTGTGTGTGTTTCCTTTATAGAATATTTTAACATATGCAAGGCTCAACATGTGACTCCTCAAGGTGAAATGCATCATTGGTTTCCTTGATCCACTATTGTAGCTACCCAACTATGTGTGTTTTGGCTTCCTAAGGCAAGATTGCATCACTACTTGTGTTGATATGTTGTTGTTCCTCCTCTTGTAATGCATTTTACTTTGGGATGGCCAACGATAGAAAAAAAATGAAGTAAATATTTCTTCCACAAGTAAAAACATCACTTGTCAAGTTAGTGCATTCTCCACTACAAGGGAAACACCACCTAACAGAGGTTTTTGTGAATGTTTTTAGTGTTACAGGATTGGACAAAATTATCAAAAAAACCTCCAATAAAACCTCTATTATTGACAATGGAGGTTTTAATGAAAGACTTAATGAATGTTCATTACAACTAAATTTTTTAGGTGGCTAGAGGTTCTAACGATGATCATTATATATTTTGTATCCATTTTTGTACTTTATGGGTGGAAAAATTGGAGCAATTAACTTGTAGGGGTTCAGAACCTTTTAAATCCCATTTGATTCCTTAAACGACCATTTTTTGGGTCAGAACTTTGTGAGCTTATCTCTAGCCTCTTAATGTTTTTCTATCCTTCAAAATCTTTCCATTGGTACACATATCACCTTAATCGAACTTCATATGCAAAAGTTATGCCTCCCACAAGTTGAATTATCCTGTTGACTACCATGGTAACAAGTGGATGCCACAAAACATTTGAGAGTGGTATTCTGTGAGCATAACAGAGGAGGAGAGATTATGTAGCAGCCACACATGCAACAGGTCAAAGGAAACTCCACAAAGAGTGCCTCTTTCTATGTACTTGCATTATTTCTATAACAGAAAAAAGAGAGCAGAGCAACCTCACCTTCTAGCTGGGTTTTCTCCTGTATTGGGTTTCCCAGGTCATATCTTATGTTTATTTGTGGATGGTGTGATTGTATTTTAATTTTCTCTATTATCTACATTTTATCTATTTCATGCATAAGCAGAAAAATCAGTAACTAAATATTCTGGAAATCTAAAGGAAAAATAACCTTAATAATAAAGATTTCAACTATTTATAAGATATGTTGTGAGAAATTGTTCCAGTGGAATATCCATGCTAATTTACAGATCATATTGGTACCAGAGCCAAGTTTTTCTTTTAGGTATTTGTGGGAAGTTGTAGGATCTAGGAATCAACTTAACGAGAATTTGCAGAAACTCTAGCCATGACATACGAGTATGTTCATAATAACCCTCAAGATCCAACATAAGAGATATTTGAGTGGATGGAAGCACAAGTTTTCAACATTAGTCGCAATATGAACCTCCTCATGGCAGCTCTAGCAAGAAAGTGCAGACCATTTAGAGATGATGGAGGGCCTAACTCAGAGATCAGATAGAAGGGGAAATCGAGAGATCGAGAAGACTAAGGAAAGGAGTCATGGAAAGAATCTAAGAAAGAGTAGCTAAGTTCGAGTGTCGTTAATCCTTCATAGTCCCTACTCAAGATGAAAGTGAAAGTGGAAATAAAGACATACCAAGGAGAGATCGTTGCATCAAAACTGAATCATTGGTTGCAACAACTAGAAGTTTATTTTAGCGTTCACTATATAGATGAAGGGAAAAATATTTCATTTGCTAGATTGAAGTTAGAGGGTCATGCTTTAACCTGATGGGAAAGCCACAAAGAAACACTTAGGTTGGAGGGTGATCTACTAGTAACTAGGTGGGGGGAGTTCAAAACCCTCTTCAAGTCCCAATTCTACCATATCAGGTAAGTAGAGGACCAATGGATCTGATGGCACTACTTCAGGCAGAGGCAAGGGTAGAGTGTACAAGAGTACACCATTGGGTTTATAAAGATGGCCATCATTCTAGGTATCTCTCCCAAGAACCTAGATGTACTCCTCAAGTATATGGGGGGTTTACATAGTCATCTATGAAAGCAGGTGATGCTCTTCAAGCCAAGGACAGTGGATTAGGCTTGTGTACAGGCAGAATACCTAGAAATCATAGAACAACAGAAGGGGCAACCAAGTGATTCGAAGAAAAAAGAGCACCATGAAGCTTCCAAGGAGGGGAAGCAGAAGTTGAAATGGGTGGGGAATAAGAAGACATTAACCACTACACATTAGTTCAAAGATCCAAAAAACCATTGCAATCATTTCAACATTGATGGCCACACCAAGGAAAATGTTGGAAACTACATCCATAACTAAACCTGCAGAACCACAGGAAGGACGGAAAGAAAAAGAACCTTCTAGCCACATGTTCGAGAAATCGGGTTGAAAGTAGCTCATATGTGGATGGAAATATTGTTTGTGCATCTGTGCAGAAGGAGGTGACTCTGAGTAGCCTTCATCACTAGGAAGAGAAGGAGATGACCAAGCTCTTTCAGATCAAGATTCAAGTCAAGAAGACCAAGATAAATGCTTTGTTTGAATCTGGTTCATAGGCTAATCTAACAATAACATATTTGGTCTTCAATCTTGGATTGGAGGTTCACAATCATCCTAGCCTCTATCCATTGGGTTGGGTAAACAAGGATGTAGAGATAAAGGCAACGAAATTGTGTAAGATTAAATTTGTTGTAAGTGTTGATTTTATTGATGAAATGGAATTGGATGTAGTACCCCTTGATGTATGTAGAGTAGTGTTTGGAAGCCCCTACATGTATATGAGGGATGTAATATTCATGAAATATTTCATTTGCTAGATTGAAGTTAGAGGGTCATGCTTTAACCTGGTGGGAAAGCCACACAAAAACACTTAGGTTGGAGGGTGATCCGCTAGTAACTAGGTGGGGGTATTTCAAAACCCTCTTCAAGTCCTAATTCTACCATATTGTGTAAGTAGAGGACCAATGGATCCGGTGGCACTACTTCAGGCAGAGGCAGGGGTAGAGTGTACAAGAGTACACCACTGGGTATATAAAGATGGCCATCATAGTAGGTATCTCTCCCAAGAACCTAGATGTACTCCTCAAGTATATGAGGGGTTTACACAATCATCTATGAAAGAAGGTGATGCTCTTTAAGCCAATGATAGTGGATGAGACATGTGTACAGGAACAATACCTAGAAAGCATAGGACAAAATAAGGGGAAACCAAGTGGTTCGAAGAAAAAATAGCACCATGAAGCTTCCAAGGAGGGGAAGAAGAAGTTGAAAAGGGTGGGGAATAAGAAGACATCATCCACTACACATCAGTGCAAAGATCCCGAAAACCATTCCAATCATTGCAACTTTGATGGCCACACCAAGGAAAATGCTGGAAACTACATCCAGAGCTAAACCCGCAGAACCACAAGAAGGACGGAAAGAAAAAGAACCTTCTAGCCACATGTTCGAGAAATCAGGTTGAAATTAGCTCACACGTGGATGAAAATATTGTTTGTACATCTGTGCAAAAGGAGGTGAATCTGAGTAGCCTTCATCACTAGGAAGAGAATGAGATGGCCAAGCTCTTCCAGATCAAGATTCAATTCAAGAAGACCAAGATAGATGCTTTGTTCGACTCTGGTTCACAGGCTAATCTCACAGTAATAGATTTGGTCTACAAGCTTGGATTAGAGGTTCACAATCATCCTAGCCCCTATCCATTGGGTTGGGTAAACAAGGATGTAGAGATAAAGGTAAGGAAACTGTGTAAGATTAAATTTGTTGTAAGTGTTGATTTTATTGATGAAGTGGAATTGGATGTAGTACCCCTTGATGTATGTAGAGTAGTGTTTGGAAGCCCCTACATGTATATGAGGGATGCAATATTCATGCATAGAGACAACCAATACCGACTAATCAAGGATGGGAAGTCCTACATCATTAACGCACATAAAGGAAAGTCAAAGATCTCACTGGTAAGTGCCAACCAAGCCAATAAGTTGATTAGTTCTAGTAAGAAATATGTTTTCTTTTCTTAAGAGAAAATCAATCTGATGATGAGTCAATGAGAGTAAAGGAATCCCTAGAGGGGTGTACTAAAGAACAAAAAAATCAGTTGGAGGAGTTTCTACAGGGATACAAAGGAGTGTTCAAGGAGCCTAAAGGGATACCACCCAAGAGGGATGCGGAACACAAAATACAGTTATTTCCAGACTCCCCATTGTAGAATATTGGGTTGTATAGATAGTTTTTTATAGAATTAAATGAAGTGAAGAAGTAGTTGCAACCATTGTTGGAGCAGGGTGTGATTCCACCAAGCACCTCATATTGTGGGTAACCCATCATAATTGTGCCTAAGAAGGATGGGACTTGGAGAATGTGTATCAATTACAGGGCATTGAACAAGATTACACTGAAGAATCAATACCCTCTTCTAAGGATCAATGATCTATTGGACCATCTACAACATGCCAAGCACTTCACTAAGCTGGATTTGAAGTTGGGATATCACCAAGTACGAGTTAAAGAAGAATATACTTGGAATATTTCCTTCAAGGAAAAGCAAGGTTTGTATGAGTGGTTGGTTATGCGATTCAGTTTATACAACGCATCGGCTACATTTATGAGACTAATGAATGATGTTTTATGCCCCTATCTAGATTCATTGTTATTGTTTATTTGGATGATATACTAGTTTATAATGCTACTTGGGAGGAACACATATCACATCTTATGCAGGTGTTAGAGACTCTAAAAAATCACCAGTTGTTGACCAATCTCAAGAAATGTGAGTTTTCTTAACAGTCTTTGGTGTATTTGGGGTATGTGATTGGTGGAGGGGAGATCAAGATATATCTCGCAAATATGGAGGCCATCATGAAATGACTAGTCCCTACAAATGTCACTAAATTTAGGAGTTCTGTTGGGACAACACAATACTTTCAGAAGTTCATAGCTTCATTTTAAATGGTAGTTGCACCACTCCACACCATAATAACAAGTGGTAAGAGTTTCTAGTGGAAGAATAATTGACATAAGGCCTTTGATGAGATGAAAAGAAAGACCAATCAAGAGTTAGTGCTTGCACTACCAAACTTGCAGAATCCCTTCGAAGTGGAGACAAATGCAAGTGGGTATTCCATGGGAGCAATATTGATGTAGGGAGGAATGCCCGTCTGTTATCATTCTAAAGTGTTTTATGGGGCGGTTCTCAAATACCCTACCTAAAAAAAGGAGATATATGCCTTGGTACAAGCTGTCAAAAAGTGGAAGAACTATCTGATGGGAAAGGAGACCATCATCCACACATATCACCAGGCACTACAATATTTGCATGCCTAGAGTAAGCTACAACAAACCAGACATTACAAGTGGATGTGGTTTTTACAACAATTTCATCTAGTCATCAAGTATAAGAAGGGTAGCACAAACAAGTTGGTAGACATGCTTTCATGGCCACCCACATCCAAGATTACAGATTTGGAAACTCTGATGCACATGAAGCCTTTTACCCATGATGCATACAAAGAAGCATACATAGAAGATGATGACTTGAAGGTGTCTCAACAAATATAGGGCCATATTTATATAGAAGAAGGTGATGGAAAGGATGGCTATCATTTATAGAATGGTTTACTCTACAAGCTTGACAAGTTTTGTGTTCCTAAATTTGAATGATTGCAACTTATCATAGAGGCTCACACCTCCAAGGTTGGATAACATTCTGGAGTTGGAAAGACAGTTTCCAAATTACAAAGGTATGTGTATTGGCCCATAATGCAAGAAGATGTAGCACGATATATTAGAGGATGTATACTTTTTGTACCAACAAGCCAAACAATAGGAATCAAGGTCTATACCATCCCTTTACTGTACCCACTTGACCTTGGGAAAGAATTTCCATGTATTTTATGGGAGGTTTACCAACCACATGGAAGGGACATGACTATTTATTTTTGGTAGTTTACAGGTTCAACAAAATGTACATTTGCATGCCTTGTAAAAAGACCATCAAGGGATGTGAAGCAACAAACTTGTTCTTTGAACAAGTTTGAGTGTACTTTGGGCTACCAAGGAGCATCACATCAGATAGGGATACCCGATTTCTCGATGCATTTTGGACTACATTGTGAGATAAGATGGACACTAAGTTGAAGAGGTCTACAACATTTCATCCATAGGCAGACGAGAAGACATAAGTAGTCAACATTACTTTGTTCCAAATTTTGAGGGCTTACAATAAGAAGCATCTGAAGACCTGGGATGAAAGTTTGATTTATATACAATACTCTTATAGTAGACCAGTCCACACTTCTACTGGTAAGTCACCTTTTGAAACTTGCTTTGGCTATTTTCTACCTTCACCCTTAGATGTTGTATATGGACAACAAGGAGGAGTGAGGGAGGACCTCACATGAGATGCATTAATAGAAGAAAAAAATTGTTGAGAAGATCAGACATATCCATTTGCAAGTACAAGAGACACTGAAGAAGTCACAGGAAAAGTACAAGGTTAGGCATGACCAACAAAGAATAGAGAGAACATTTAGAGTGGGAGATAGAGTATGGCTACAATTGAATAAGTAAAGGCCACACGATCCTGGTAAGAATATCAATTCTCTGCGGTATGACCCTATTGAGGTATTATAAAAGGTCGGAGATAATTCCTATAGACTTATTCTACTCCCATACATGCACATTTACTCAGTAGTGAATGTGGAGAATCTTAAACTCTATGGTCCTTCCATGTTGGATCAGGAAGAGGAGAAGGCCCTACCTTCCATAGAGGAGTTAGCACCAGATGCTCAGGAAGAGTTGGTAGATTACACCATTTTGTAGAAGCGGTCCAAAACGACAAGAAAAGGGAAACATGACCTTTGGCAGATTGGGTTGAAAGGACAACTTCCAAGGAAAGAAAAGTGGTACTCCAGGGAGAAGGTAGAGGGAAAATTTCCTCACCTCATTCAGTAAATATTTTGGGGACCAAAATCCTCCCTAAATGGGGAGGAATGATATGGATTGAATCATTATATTGTTTTTCATCTATCTAGATCCTTTCAGAGTGGAAAATTTTGGAGGAATAAGCTTGCAGGGCCATTTTAGTGGCATGTCCTAGTTTGGAAAATTGGGGTCTGGAACCTTCTAAGGCCATTTTGAGGCATCAAACGACATTTTTTGGGGTTGAAAATTTCTTTAAATAGCTTGGACCTCGTGACACTATTATACACATCGAGTTATTTCCAACAATGCAAAAATTGTGTCAATCAAAGCTCATATGCAAAAGTTATTCCTCTTGCAAGTTGACCTACCATGTTGACCACTATGGTACGAGAGGATGCCACATCATTCCTCATTACTCAGGCATATGGGGCTGGTGATGTTTATAATTTCAAGAAGATTCTAGAAGGTCCAAAACCCTATCACAATTGATGGTTGAGGAAGTCAAAAACCTAACCGTAGAAGGCTATCAGGTTATGTTAAATACCATTCCACTAGGAGGAGAAGGGGCCATTCTTTTGCATTGTATCTTGTTCCATAGATGAGAAAACAATATGAGAGTGGTATTATGTGAGCATAACAGAGGAGGAGATATTTTGTAGCAATGATAAAGGCCACATGTCAAAGGAAACTCCACAGAGAGTGCCTCTTTCTTTGTACTTGCATCATTTCTATACTAGAGAAAAGAGAGCAGAGCAACCTCACCTTCTAGTTGGGTTTTCTCTTGTATTGGGTTTCCCAAGTCATATCTTGTGTTTATTTGTGGATGGTGTGATTGTGTTTTACTATTCTTTATTTTTCACATTTTCTCTATTTCATGCATAAGCAGAAAAAACAGTAACTAAATATTCTGGAAATCTAAAGGAAAAATAACCTTAATAATAAAGATTCAGTTATTTATAAGATATGTTATGACGAATTGTTCCAGTGGAATGTCCACAACAATTTACCTATCAAAAAACACTAACCCTAACCCTAGATGACTATCAAGCTATGTTAAATGTTAGGCCACTAGAAAAGCAAGGGGTTCCATTCTTATTATATTTTTTATTGTTCCATAGTTTAGCATAGCATATGGGAGTAGGTATTGAAGCATAACAAAGGAAGTAGAAGATCTTATAGGATCCATATTGGCCATAATGTCCATGGCGACTCCATAATGAGCCCTTTATTTGTATTTTCATTTCATAACTGAGAAGAAAAGAGCAGAGCATAGGCCTTGACTTCTAGTTGGGTTTTCCATGTATTGGGTTTTCCTAGGGTACACCTTGTGTTCATTGTGTGGATGGTACGTTATTTTCTTGTCTCTTTCATTTTGATTTTAGTTTATTTAGTATTTCATGCATTAAKCTAGTATCATTAAATTCAAAATCTAAGTAAAACACAAYATAATAAGAGATTTAAGAATATTGTAAGATTTTTTGTGATAAACTCTTCCAATGGAATATCCACGACAATTTACAAAGTCATATTGATATCAAAGTAGTTTTCTTTGGGGTTTTGTGGGAAGTTKAAATATCTAGGAAGTGGTGTAAAAAATAAGTCTCAAAACCCTATCCATGGAAGATGAGTACAATAACAACAATCCATGAGATGAGTTAGAAGAGAGATTTTCAGAGTTGTAAGCAYRAGTCATTGACATCTATCACAACATGGCCATTCTCATGGTAGCTCTAGAGAACAAGTTTGGACCTTTTATAGATTTTGGTGGTTCTAACTGATAATTTGGATCAGATGAGAAATCTGATGAAATAAAGACTCAGAGAAGGAGTAAAAAAAAAGGCTAGAGAAAGAGAGACCAAGTTCCAATGTGATCACTTCTTCCTAATCTCTATTTAAAGTGGAAGAAAAAGTGGACATCAAAACCTACCAAGGTAAGATCGATGTTGTTGAATCAATGGTTGCAATATTTATAAGTTTATTTCAGTGTTCATAACACGACATAAGAGAAAAAGGTTTCATTTTCCTAATGTAGGTTAGAGGGTCGTGCCCAAACCTGGTGGGAAAGTCACACAAAGGTGCTTATACTAGAGGGTGATCCCCTAGTAACGTCTAAGTGGGAGGTGCTTAAAACCATCATTAATTCCTAGTTCTACCCTATTGGGTATGAAGAGGACCAATGGATCTGTTGGCATTACTTTCGAAAGAAGACGAGAAAAATGTGTAAGAGTACACAATTGATTTTAGAAAAAATGGGCATTATGTTGAGTATATATTTTAAGAACTTGGATGTACTCCTCAAGTATCATGGTGGTCTACATAGTCATTTATAGAGGAAAGCGATGCTCTTTAAACCTAGGATAGTTAATCAAGCCTGTGAGAAAGACAATATTTGTAGAATATGGGTAAGAATAAAGGAAAACCAAGTGGTTCCAAGAAAAAACACCACTAAGATGCTTCCAAGGAGGG
>JASDQU010588291.1:26534-36594 GCA_032191745.1 Picea mariana | reverse complement strand
CTCCTCAAGTATCATGGTGGTCTACATAGTCATTTATAGAGGAAAGCGATGCTCTTTAAACCTAGGATAGTTAATCAAGCCTGTGAGAAAGACAATATTTGTAGAATATGGGTAAGAATAAAGGAAAACCAAGTGGTTCCAAGAAAAAACACCACTAAGATGCTTCCAAGGAGGGAAAGAAGAAGTGGAAAGGAAAGGATAAAGAGACAACGACCATTGCACATCAATGAAAGGGTCCAAACAACAATTGTAACCATTGTAATATCGATGGTCACACCGAATATATGTATTGGAAGCTAAATCCATAGATGAATCTAAATAACCACAAGAAGGATTTCAAGAAGAAGGACATGCTAGTAGTGGATTTAGGAAACCAGGTAGAAAGAAACTCGGATGTATATGAAAATATTATCTGCACCATAATGCATAAGGAGGTAGCCTCCATCCCAAGGAAGAGAATGAAATGACTAAAATATTCCATATTAAGATCTAGGTCAAGAAGACAAAGGTGGATGCTCTATTTGATTTTGGTTTGTAGAAGAACCTCATAGTATAATATCTAGTCAATAAACTTGGATTGGAAGTTCATGACTATCCTCACCCATATCCATTGGGATGGGTAAATAAGGATGTAGAGCACATGGTCACTAAGTAGTGTAAGATCAAATTTGTTATTAGTGAAAAATATATTGATGAACTGGAGGTAGATGTAGTTCCACTTGATGTGTGTGGTGTAGTGCTTGGAATCCCCTACATGTAAATGAGGGATGTACTATTCACAAGGAGAAAAAAATGGTGCCACTTGATGAAGGATGTGAAGTCCATAATCAATTCACACAAAGGTAAATCTGATATCATCTCTCTAATAAGTGCCAATAAAGATAATAAATTGCTTAGTTCTAGTATGAAGTTTGTATTACTCTTCTTAAGAGAGAATCAACCATGAGTGAATCGGTAAAAGTAAAGGCATATTTAGAGGGATTTACTAAAGAGCATAGACATCATTTGGAGGATATTTTGTGAGCATATAGAGAAGTGTTATAAGATCCTAAAGGGTTACCACATAAGAGGGAAGTGGATCACGTGATACCGTTGTGGCTTGAATACCCATTTCCAAACATTGGGTTATACAAGAAATCCATCTAGGAAGAAGATGAGGTGAGGAAACAATGTAGTAATGATTGGGGTAGGGAGTAATTCGACCAATCACCTCACCTTGTGGGTCACCTATTATCATAGTACCTAAGAAGGATGGGACTTGGAGAATGTGTATTGACTATGGAGCTTTGAATAAGATCACCATCAAGAATTTATACCCTCTACCTAGGGTCAATGACTTACTAGATCAATTATATCATGCCAAGTACTTCACCAAGTTGGATCTTAATTGGGATACGATTAGATACAAGTTAAATAACAAGACACTTGGAATATTTGATTCAAGACAAGGCAAGGTCTATATTTATGGCTAGTAATGCCTTTTGGTTTATGTAATGCACCAACTACATTTATACCTTTGATTAATGATGTATTCCATCCCTTTCTACATTCATTTGTAATAGTGTACTTAGATGGTATGTTGGTTTATAGATATACCCAAGAAGATCATATCTCACATCTCATGCACGTGTTAGAGACTTTGAAAAAGCATTCATTGTTGTATCTAGGCTATGTGATTGGTGGAGGGGAACTCAAGATAGATCCCACAAATATGGATGCCATCCTCAAGTGGTCAATTCCTACTAATGTCACTAAAGTTAGGAGTTTTTTTGGGGTATCATAGCAAGTTTATAAAATCCTTTTCAGTTGTGATTGCACCACTCCATGCCATAACAATGAGCGATAATAGTTTCCCATGGGGAAATAACCAATAGAAATATTTTGATGAACTGAAATGAAATATCATTCAAGCACTAGTTCTTGTAACGCCTAATTTGTAGAAGACTTTGAAACTAGAAACATATGCAAGTGGATATGTTATGGGAGAGGTCTTAATGCAGGGAGGTAAGTTGATATGACAAGAAAATCTATGCTCTAGTTCAATTTGTTAATAAATGGAAGCACTATTTTATGAGCAAGGAGACCATCATCCACACTGATCACTAGCCACTAGAATATTTGCAAGCCTAGAGTAACCTTCAAAAAACTAGGCACTACAAGTGGATGTCGTTTTTATAGCAATTTCATCTAATCATCAAATATAAAAAGGGTAGAACTAATAAGTTGGTAGACATGATTTCAAAGCCAACCACATTGAAGATCATAGCTTTGGGAACTCTTATGCACATGGAGACTTTCACCCATTATGCATACAAAGAGGCATAGAAAAAATATGAGGACTTCAAAGAGGCGTTTCGATAACTACATGGCCAAGTTTGTGTAGAAGAAGGTGATGGTAAAGCTGACTATGATATCCAATATGGGTTTCTCTACAATATAGGCAATATTTGTGTTCCTACAAGTGTAATATTGCATCTTATTAGATAGGCTCACACCTCCAAAGTTGTAGGGCATTTTTTGGTGTTGGGAAGACAATGGCCAACTTACATGGGTATGCGTATTGGCCTAGAATGAAAGAATATTTAGCTCAATTTATTAGAGGATGCATACTTGTTTGTACCAACAAGCCTACTAATAGAAAGCAAGGTTTATACCATCCCCTACCCGTACCTACCAGATCATGGGAGAGCATCTCTATGGATTTTTATGGGTGGTTTTCCAAGAACAAGGAAGGGACATGACTGCATATTTGTGGTTGTTTATAGGTTTAGTAAGATGTGCATTCTCATGGCTTGTAAAAATACCATCAAGGGACAATATGCAACAAACATGTTCTTTGAAAAGTTTTGTGTGCATTTTGGGATACCAAGGTGCATCATCTAAGATAGATATACTAGATTTCTTCATGCCTTTTGGATTACACTTTGGGAGAATATGGATACTGAGTTGAAAAGATCCACAAATTTTGATCTACAAATAGATGGGTAAAAAAAAGTAGTGAATATGACATTGGTTCAACTTTTGAAGGGTTACAATTAGAAGCATCCATGGACTTGGGCTAAAAATTTGATTTATATTCAACACTCTTATAACAAAGTAGTTCATACTTCTACTAGTAAGCCCCATTTTCAAACTTGCTTTGGGTATTTACCACCTTTTACTTTATATGTTGTATATGGATATCAAAGAGGAGTGAGGTAAGACATCATATGAAACAAATTGAAGGTTTAAAAATTCATTGACAAGATCAAGTAGATCCATTTGCAAGTACAAGAGACATTGAAGAAGTCATAGGAAAATTACATGGCCTAACATGATCAACACATAAATGAGTAAAACATTCAAGGTGGGAGATAGAGTTTGGTTACATCTAAATAAGGAAAGGATTGTAATAATATCAAGGCTCTATGCTATGGTCCCTTTGAAGTGATGGAAAAGGTGGGTGATAATACCTATAGATTTATTCTACCCCCATATATGCGCATTTACTTAGTAATAAATGTGAAAAACATGAAACTCTACAAGCCTCCCATGTTGGACCATGAAATTAATGACCAAGTCTTACCTACCATAGAGGAATTAGCACCAAATTCTCAAGCAAAATTAGTAGAAGATATAGATTTTCAAAGGAAGTCCAACATAACCAAATAGGTGTAGCATGAAATCTGGCAGATTAGGTTGAAAGGACAAATTCTAGCAAGGTCAAGTGAGACATCAGGGAAAAGGTAGAGGAAAACATTTGTCACCTCCTCCAGTAAAATATTTTTGGGACTAAAATATTTACTAAATTGGGAGGTATGATCTAGAATGAATCATCTATTTTGGTACTTTTTGGGTGGAACAATTGGCACTATTCACTTGCAGGGCCCATTTTAGGAGTAGGTCATGCTTTGGAGATTTGGGGTCCAAAACCTTTTAGATCATATTAAATGCCTTAAATGGTTGTTTTTATGGTTGAAACTTTGTTATCCAAGCTTTATCCTATTGAAATTGTTCTACACTTCAAGATATTTCCAATGACATGAAGATCACCTCAATAAGACTTTGTATGTGAAAGTTATTCCTCTTGCAAGTTGACCTATCTTCTTGACCACTATGGTACCAAGTGGATGCCACATTGGCTTCCATTACTCACACATGTGGACTTTCAAGAAGATTTTAGAGAGTCCAAAACACTAACATTAATTGGGGGTTGAGACATGCAAAACCCTAACCCTAACCCTATAAGACTATCATCCTATGTTAAATATTGGGCCGCTAGGAAAGGAAAAGGTTCCATTCTTATTGTATTGTTTATTGTTCCATAGTTGAGCATAACATTTGGGAGTCAGATATTGAAGCATAACAAAGGAATTAGAAGATCTTATAGCATCCATAATGGCCATAGTGTTCATGGAAACTCCATAGTGAATGTTCTTTTCTTTGTATTTGTATTTTGTCACTGAGAAGAAAAGAGCAGAGCATAAGCCTGACCTTCTAGTTGGGTTTTTTCAATATTGGGTTTTCTCATGGTACATGCTATTTTAAATGTGTGGATACTGTGTTATTTTCTTGTCTCATTTTAGTTTTAGTTTATTTAGTATTTCATGCATTAAGCTAGTAACATTAGATATGAAATCTAAGTAAAACACAATATAATAAGCGTTTTCAGAATATTGTAAGATATATTTCGATGAACTATTTTGATGGAATATCCATATCCATGGTAGTTTACATATCAAATAGACATTTTTTGTTATGATGCATTTACATTGTTAAGGTGCATTGGTGTGCTCATAGTTAATAAACACCAATGCATATTATATATTTTTAAAGCATTGGTGCATATATCATATATTTAGAAAGCACCAACGTGTGTTATATATTTTTAAAGCACCAATGCATATACCATATTGTGCACCATAAAGTATTCTAACAATAATGATAATAGTCATGACAATGATAGTGATATTGTTGAAGGGAGTGGTGTTCTTTTTGTCTTTAGAAACATTAGACTTGCTCTTATTACAATTATTAGCACTAGTGTGTTTGCTCATGTATATAACACCAGTGCATTTCTTCATGTATATAGAATTGGTGCACTTGTTCATGTATATAGCATCGATGCATAACATTAATTTAAACACAATGTTGTGTAAATATGTACATGTTGCACCACATTCAAATGAATGCAATGCATCAATATGTTTCAATGTTGAATTTATCCAGGTTGCGGGTATGCAAATGCAACTTCTTGATTTTTGAAAAAAAATCAATTAATAATTAAAAACCAATATATATTTTATAATAATATTGATTTTTACATTTTAATTTTTGCATTAGATATAATCATTGGATTAATATATTGTAATATTTTAACAAATATACCAATGGATTACACCTTTATTTATTATAACAATGTAAATCATCCATATATTTAATTGACAATTGAATATTTGTGACACTAGATAATGCAACATAATAAGAAACTTGCTTTATTATGTATGAATAAAGGACCTTTTATTATACAAAATGAGACAATATAAAGGTTTGTTATAATCAAAATGTCAATAAATAACTGTTACAACCTGCCATCATCTAATTGGGACACTATGTACGCATTAAACAAAATGTATGATTTTCGCAAAGAAACATCTCAAAATATACAATGTGTAACATTCAATTATATTGATCATCATTCATCACTCTGACTGCTATCATTTCTTGAACTTCTTGCATCCCTCATTCCTTCATTAGCTACAAGGGATATTATACTAGCATTATTTGGTCGAATGTTTTGTTGATTGGCTTGAGTTTGCTCTGCCTCTTCATGTTCCATCTACAAACATAGAAATAAATTGTAATGACTATATCCACATTTATAACATAATATACATGATTACATAAATCATAGTGTACCATAGAAATGAGTAATTTATAAACAATACATATGCTTTTGAAGCCATTCCTCATGTTGTCTCTCAACATATTTTATGTCGGCTCCACTTCATACTTTGTTTCCTACGAGTTTATACAACATGACAAAATACATATATAATTAAAGATTTCTTATTGTTCCATTAATTATAAAATAAGGGAAGTAAAACACCATTATACCTACTTACACATTGTTCAATTAAACCTTGATACTCCAACATATATTCATAACCCATACTTAATCCAATGTCGATCATATTTAGATGGATCTTCTCTATATGTTAACACCTTAAATTAAGTAAAAGGTAAAAATCACAACAAATATGAAATGTTAAGTAAGGAAGTGGCATGTACTCACAAATGTTGCAATCAACACTTTTTTGTCTCGTTGTTTTGTCTTATATGTGAAAGGGGTTTCATTTTGCTTTCTTTTATGCAACACAAAAATAAAAAATTAATGTTTCATGTGATAATTAAACTTCTAATTACACAAGAAATCGATTATTTCATACATTTGATTTATTTAATTGTTGGGATAGCTATATCTCTACCAACATGTTTTGGATATGACATTATTTGTCATTTATAATTTTCTTGATATTCCTAAATAAGGAAAAACATAATAAAAAATTATTAATATTTATATGAAAGTAAATATATTAGAATATTAACTTGGTATTTTTTGGACTAATATATACATATTATAGAAAAGCATGTTTAGCAATAATACTTAGTAAATGATTATCTTTTGTTATTGTGTGTTTTTTCTATTGTAAATCGCATAGGTCTCACTGACCATTGACCCATAAATGCTTACTATAGTTTAAATATAATCCAATTCTTAGATTCCAACATCACTCCAATTGAATTGAGGACCAATTCATCATCATTTACTTCCTTCATAATTTTTATCTTCTTAGGAGAGCCTTATGTTCCCTTGCTATCAATCATTGCACGACATTAAGCATATGTGAAAGCAATGTTTGGAACATGCTATGTATTATCATCAAGAAGCATATTATTAGTAAAATGTTAAAGAAAAACTTCACATCAATCACTTTTTAATCCACCTAATCCTCCTCTTTGCAACATTTCATAAAGAAATTATGCTCTTTTCCACTCACACTGTGAATAATTCAAATATATAATTTTAATATTAAAACTTCAATTAACTTGTCGCATTATCTTCTTGGGATGTACTTCCCCCTCGATTGTCCCTATAAGTATTTTCCCCTGATCTTATGTCAATAAAGACCCTACATAATGAGATATACAAATTATGCAATATGTTTTACAAACTAAGTACACAATTTTAGGCTAAAATTGTTTTCAGTTTGGTCTGTGCACTTTGTAAATTAATCTACATTGTTGTGCATTATACAATAATACACACCAATGTGTGTTTACTGTATAATGCACATTTTTAAAATTTATTTTTATTTTTAAAACTATTATATTTGATTTATGTGTTTATACAATAACCATCGTACCAATGGGTCACTACTATAAATTGAGCACTGATAACCCCAATTTTTTTTTTCTAAAAAATGATAGCACTAATCGATGCACTTTACAGTAAATAATGTACCAGTGTGTGTTTACTTTACTATGAGCATTGCACGGCCCGAAAGATATTTAAAAAAAAACTCACATCAATAGGTTTTGGGACCTAAAGCAATGAGTGGTCCCAATCCAACAAATACTCAAAGAAATGAGTGGTCTTAATCCAACAAATACCCAAATCCCTAAATATAAATAGCCAACAAATAGCCAAAGCTCCAAAAAAAAATCTCATTATGAAAGGGGTTGTTACACCCATACTGCTAGGATTTGTAGTGATATAAACAAAATGGAATCAACAAGAAATATACGATTTGTATCATTGAAGGTGAGTATATTTTCTTGAAAATGAAAATATAATGAATTCACTTGCCTAAAATTTATCCTCTAAGATTTGTATGTGACTCATGGCGATCCCTTACAAATTCATCTCTTTAGAAAAATATGCCATGTCTAATCTCTTCTCTTGTAAAATTATTTTGCATAAATCTCCCCTCTAACTTTTGGAGAAAGGATGGAACAAGAATTAAGGTTCCCTTTTTGAAAATCTAGAAGTTGAATCAACTATGTTTAGTATGGTGCTTGGTCGTCTTCCTTGCTTGTGCCTGATGTTGGGACCAAATTCTCTCTTTTTTTTTAATAATTACACAATTGTCGAGTCTAAAATAGATGTTGCAAATCTTGGGTTGTTTATCCTTTCACATGTGTTAGTTCCTCCCAAACAATTAGTAGCACTTATGCCATTTTTTGGTCCTCTTTAGAGTCGGTCTGATTACTTGAATATTGTTAAATACAAACAAAGAATTTTCATGTATAATACATGCATGAACAATTATGTTTATGGAAACTTTAATAGGAAGAATTTGTTATATATCAATGCTCATCCACACACTCATGGGAATATTGTAGGGTTCACAAATATTTGTAGGTGCTCATTATTCAATGCAATTTTTTCATTTGAGGAACACTCAAATGAAAAAAGAGTTCTTTATGAAAAGGAAGAAATCCAAATTTGTTGTTGTGCATGCAATACATAGTTTGCCTCCTTGTGATCAGTTGTTAATAAACTATAAATTATGTATATCACTAACTGTTCATCTAAGGCGACTTGCATTAGCACTACCTTTAGACATCCCCTTAGGACATAAGGAAAATATCATTGAGTAATTGTATTTTTGAATTTTGAGTGAAATTAATGTAAATTTATTGCCTAATCTGACATTTGTTTTATAATTTGGTTAGTTGTTTTATAAATTGGTTGGTTGCATACATCTTAGGTTTGAAAAACAAAAATAAGATGCATAGGGGAAATATATTTTGAGAGGAGATATGATAAATGATCTTGAACTTACACAAGTGAAGACATGGTAAAGGAAAGATACATTTTTACAATTGGCAAAGACAAGTGAAGACATGGTAAATGAAATATACATTTTTACAATTGGCAAAGGAACATGTAAATTAAAAAAAGTACATTCATGTAGGCAACAATCAATCAAGTAGGGTGGCCTCATAAAAGAGGATGAAATAATTCTTTTATATTTAATGGGAGTGTACCATAAAAGTAACTCTCTCAATAGCCAAATGCTTTTGACTAGATACCATGGCAATGTCACAAGCCTTCTTGTTTTTTATAATCAATTGAAAGGTATACACTAAAAAAAGTACATTATAATTGCACTTTCACAATGTAGAAGTGATCTTCTTTATTTTTACTTTGTATAAAATAATTCCCTCAAAAAGTAACTAGCTCCCTCAATAGCAAAATACTTTTGAATAGATAGCATGGCAATGTCACAAGCCTTCTTGTTTTTCATAATCAATTGAAAGGGTCTACACTAAACAAAGTACATTATTATTGCACTTCCACATTGAGATGTGGAAGTGATCATCTTTACTTCTACTTTGTAAATGTGGAAGTGATCTTCTTTACTTCTACTTTGTATAAAAGTAACTCCCCCCTCAAAAAGTAACTCCCTCAATAGCCAAATGCTTTTGACTAGATACCATGGCAATGTTACAAGCATTCTTGTTTTTCATAATCAATTGAAAGGTTATATACTAAACATAATTGCACTTCCAGAATGTGGGAGTGATTTTTTTTACTTTTACTTTGTGTAGGTGGGAGGAAATCATAGTTATTTTGTATGCATTATATCATATGGATGTGTAATGCTAAAAATAATTGAGATATAAGTTGAAACTATATATATGTGTATGTATGTGTGTTTATGATTTTAACGTCATTGTTTAGTCAAACACCACATTGATGTATGAAACTGCTTGTTTGTAGGACAAGAGACTTCATACAACAATTTTGATTATTTAATTTACGAAAATGTACATGCCCTACTCACTCGAAATAGATTTGCTAAATTAACCCAAGTTAAAATGGTTCCATGCTACTCTATTCAAATTTTTTATATCCATGACACCCTGTACATGGTAATGCATTCATAACAGTAATAGTTTTGGCAGAAAGATACTAAACATGATTAGAAGTATGGATAAAAAACAATGGGGGAGACGCCAAAAAAATATGATTAGAAGTATGGATCAAAAACAATGAAATGAAATTCCGAGG
>JASDQU010588290.1:52947-75772 GCA_032191745.1 Picea mariana | reverse complement strand
TTAACAAACAAAAACATATTATCAACTAAAAGTCAATCAATCATCATCACAACATCATATCATTTAATAAACACAACCATCATATCATTTAACCAACAAAAACATATCATATAAAAACATGCAATAAACAAACTCATACATAAACAACATCTACATAGAACATACACATCATATATAAAAACAAACACACAACTAAGCACACATCAAAAACATATAAATGTCAATATCATATAATCTAACAAACACAATCATGCTATTTAACAAACAAAAGAACAACACCATCATACCATTTAACAAACTCAATCATGTAATATGACAAACAAAAATACAAACCCATCCTATCATTTAACAGACACAATCATGGTAACTATCTAATAAACAAAAACACAATTACCATCATATCATTTAACAAACATAATCATGCTATTTAACAAACAAAAACACCACCATCATGCCATCTAACAAACACAATCATGTCATATCACAAACAAAAAAACAAACCCATCATATCATCTAACAAACACAATCATAGTAACTATCTAACAAACAAATACAATCATTATCAATGCCATATCATCTAACAAATACAATCATTATCAATGTCATATCATCTAACAAATACAATCTACATATCTTTCAATGAAGAAAAATATATTATCCACTAAAACTCAATCATCCTCATAACAACATATAGCATTTAATAAACACAACTATCATACCATCTAACCAACACAATCATATTAATATACATATAAAATAACATATTATATTACATAAAAATAATTTTAATATATAAAATATTTTAATATAGATATCATTTAACCAACACAATCATACCATTACACATATAAAATTAATTATAATATATAAATATTTTAATATAGATATTTATTGAATTAAAAAAACTTAAATATAAAATAAGATAAATCAAATTACAAGAAAGAAAAAAAAGAAAGAAAAGTGTAGAAAGGGTGTGAAAATGAATTTTTAGATGTGGTAAAGTGTGAATAAGTCAAGGTTTAAAAATATATAATGTGTTAGAGGAATAATCAAATTAGTGTATGTGTGAGAGTAGTGAGTTGAAAAGTAATACATTATGTAATAAAGTGTGTAGAAGTTCATTTAAAAATATATAGTGATAAGTAAGTGAAAATGGTTAAAATTTATGTAAGAGGAAGCATAAAACTAGTGTGTGTGTGAAAGAGAGAGTAGTGAGTTAAAAAGTAATACATATGAAAAAACATACCACACAATGCTACATGACACTACTCTAGATACTTAAAAGATACTTGAAGCAGGACACAATATACCCATCAATCCTTGAAAGATACCTGAAACAAAGCACAAAACAAAAAAACAAGCTAAATATGAGAGAAACACCTCTATCTAAGTATTGCTCTAAATGTTAGGAAAATATGAAAAGGATAATGATCATTACCTTTGTCTTTCTCTGTATTGATGTCCTTGAAAATTACACCATCATAATTTAATCCCTACATTGATTAAAAATATAAAATTTGTCAATAAAATTTATTAAATACATATGTATGAAAAATTTTCAATAAAATTTATTAAATACATGTGTGAAAATATCTATTAAAACTAATTAAAAACAATAAAAAACTAAATTTATTTAAAAAAAAAATTATAAATAATTAAAATGTATTAAAATTTAAAAATAAATATCATTTTTTTATTTATTTAATAATATATTGTCTGAAACACATAATAGATATTATATTAAACTCAAATTTAAACAGAATTATATATCACATTATATAAAAGATTAGAAGAAAAATACAAAACTATTTATTAAACATTACAAATAAATAAGATTATATATTATCTCACAAACAAAATAAAATGGTTATATATTAAAACTAAATAAAATTGTATATTTGTATATTAAAAATATAAATAAAACTATAAAAATAAACAAGGTTAATATTATATATGAAAAACATCTATATAATAAATAAGGGTAACATTATAACTCAATAGTAAAATAAGGATAACATTATAAAAAAAAACCTGAAATATATTTTGAAAAATAAAAATAGAAATAAATATGAAATAAAACAAGGTGCATCATTTTAATAGAGTTAATTTTAAACCAATCATTAAATATAAAATAGAATAAGAATTATATTAAAAATAAAGGAATTATATGAAGATCATTAAATATAAAATAAAATAAAAATTATATTAAAAAAAAGAAATTATATGAAAATCATTAAAAAACACTGAAATACATTTTTGGAAATAAAAATAAAAATAAAATAAAAAGGATTTTATTAAAAAAATTGGGATATATCTTGAAAAATAGAAATAAAAATAAATATAAAATAAAACAGGCACACCATTTTAGTAGAGTTATTTTTAAATATAAAATAGAATAACTATTATATTAAAAAAGGAAGTTATATGAGAAATCTCCTACTGGTTTCACTTTTTAATTACAATTAAAATGCATTAACTCTTCCAAATATTCTTCAGCAAAGGATGTTTTGGCTGTGAATGGATATCAGATTAAAAAGGAGTTATGGTGAGAGATAAAAATGGATTAAACCTGTTCAGATATTCTTCAGCTAAGGATTTTTACATTGAAAAATGGGTAATGGTGATTAAGCTTTGCTCAATGATTCTTCAGATTAGTATGTGCAAGCTGTAGCAATTTGATAGGGTGGATAGCATTGATGGTTAGCCTGATGAGAAGGGATGTTAATAGTGACTACAAGGTTGAGAAAAAGAGGATTAAAAAAAAACAAAAATTATTGAATGAGAAGCATACAAAACACATTGCTATTAACCATTAGACCAAACCAAAGTATCTAGAAATGTTAGTGCAGTGATGGTGTAGATATTTTGTTAAAAAAAACAAAAATCATTGAATGAGAAGCACACAAAACAAAATTGCTATTAACCATTACACCAAAGTATTTCTGAAAATTAAAGTTTAACAAAATGTTGATAGTGCAGTGATGGTGTAGATATTTTGTTAAAAATAAATAAAAATCACTGAATGAAAAGCTTACAAAACACATTGCTATTAACCACTAGACCAAAGTATTTCTGGAAATTAAGGTTTAACAAAATGTTGGTGTGTATATTTTGTTCCGTTTTTCTGTTGTTTTTTCTCAAAATCCTGTCTTCTAGACAAAGTTTTCTGTGTAAATCAAATTAAAAAAATAAAAATCCCCCACTTATTAAATTACAAATAAATGACCATGGATTTTGAAGCTCCCAAATTATGAAGATGGGTTTTGAAGGCAAACAGAACAGAAACAGTTAAATGCTGGATGGAGGACGCATCCCTTAAGAGGGCTATTGGATGGGAGCCAATCGACAAGCGAGTATCTAGTAAAGAGAAATGGCAGTGCAGAGAGATACTCCAAGGGCTTTGGCAGTGCAGAGAGATACTCCAAGGGCTTTGGCAGTGCAGAGAGCTACTCCAAGGGCTTAGGATTGGCTTGAACATATAGGCATGTATCTACTTTTATAGGTTGCGCATATCCTGTAGCTTTTGTAGATTATGATATCATACAAAGTGCAGAGAACTACACCTAGGGGCTTATGATTGGCTTGAACAATTCTAGAGGTATTTCGCTTGCTTAAAAAACAAAAACAAAAGATGATGAGATAAAACTAATCTCTCAGTTCTCAAAAGGACCTGGTTAAGTTGATGGCTATAGGTTAAGTGTTTAAACAATTCCAAACCACAACATGGATGATGTATCGAAAATTTCAGACATTAAAGACTCAGATCATTTGTTAAGATTCGGTTTCAAGCTAGTAAGTGATACATGTAGTTTCCGGTCACATGTGAAAAATAACCAAATACACCCACCATGAATGATTCAGCCTGCATACTGGAGCTGGAGCAAAAATCAAAACAGACGGCCCTCGCTATAATTATCTATGAGTGTCTCTACAATGATGGATTGCCTACACTTCCCTGGACATATAAATAGCCTATCACAAACATACATACAGATAGTCTAGACATACATATAGATAGTTTAGAGAGACATAAAGAAAGCCAGTTATGGTTTAAAGATTAGGAAGGTCAGTAGTGAGCATGTAGCTGTGTTATTTTGGAATATGGATATATGTTTGGAAATTGATTCTGCACTTTCAAATGCAGCTGTGTTATTTTGGAATATGGATATATGTTTGGAAATTGATTCCGCAATTTCAAATGCTCTAAACTAATTACCGATGTTAAAGGAAATTAAAAAAAAACTGCTCCACAGCAAGACAGAAAGATGGGGAAAGATAGTTAAAGAAAGAAGGCACTGATTCGTTTGTTATGGGTGGATGGATGCCTTTTGCATTACGAATTAACCGAATGCTTCAAGGCCAGGCGTTATAAGATGATAGGACTGCAACAAAGCAGAAATATTACCACGGATTAATGGGATTAGGGACCAGTGGTCAAAATTGAAGGGCTGATCTTAATTTCAATTGGAAGGGTATATAATTATCTAACCCTTCAAGGATGAAAAGTTAAAAAATAATTGTATTTCAATTGACTATTATAAATTAAATAAACTTTTCATTAAAAAAATGCAAAAGTTAAATATTGTACTTCCAAATCTTTACAATTTTAAAAAATTAAACAATAATTACATCAATAATTATAAAATTTCAATAAAACTTGATAAATAAATGATTTTTACTTTAGAATTTGTAGTATTTACAAAATTATTGTCAATGAACAATTTTAATAAAAAATAATATAAAAACATATATTTTTTACATTTATTAGTAAAAAATAATATAAAAACATATTTTTTTTACATTTATTAGATTATCTTCTAAAATATAAGAATTTACATCATTAAAAATGTCATTTGAAACTAAATTACTATATAACATTGATTTAAAATATTTGTTTTTTAGAAAATTGTTAATATATATTTAATTTTTTTCAAGAAAATCATATTTATTAGAATATGTTTTCTTAATTAAAAAAATTAATTTATATTTAATATATAAATATTAAAATTAATATATATATATATATATATATATATATATATACTAAAACATAATATATCATATCGATACAAACAATTCATTATTAACAAAAATGTTTACAAATAATAACTAAATTAAATTATTTCTTAAAATCTTATATCTAAATTAAATTATCTTATATCATATTTGAATGTAAATAAAAAAATCAAAACAACTTATTTTATTTATTATTATTTATATAAATATGATAAATAATAATATGTATTTGGATTATCTTTCTTCTCATTAGATAAAAAAAAGCTAGTAATATGTTTTTTTTTTAATTTGATAAATGTAAAAATATTACAATATATAATTATAAAAGGAACCAAACAAAATAAAAAGGAATTTGATTATTTTAGTTATTTTAATTATTGTATTTATAAAATTAATTTTAGATTTAATATAGTTAAATAAATAAATTGGATTTATTATGATGAAATAATTATTTTATAGTATTAAAAAAATAATAAAGTTAGTTTTCAAATTTTATTAAATCTATAATTTCATTATGATGAAATAATTATTTTATATTATTAAAAAAATAGTAAAGTTAGTTTTCAAATTTTATTAAATCTATAATTAATAAATAATTATTAAAAATAAATAAAATAAAATTTAAATTATAGTAAAAATAATTTACATGATAAATATATTTTATTTTTAATTGTTAATAAATAAATAAAAGAGGAAAAATAAAGTAAACAAACATGTTAATTTTTAAATATTATATTAATAAAAAAAAATTATATAATAAAAATAATAAATATATTTTAATTTTATTATGATTATTATTATTTATTGTTTATAAATAAATAAAGGAGGAGAAATAAAGTAAATAAGTTTATTAACTTTCAAGTATTATATTAATAAAAATAAAAAACTATATCATAAAAATGTTGTGACATATATATGATTAATAATGAAAAGTAAATAAAATATTATAATTTATAAATTATTAATAATTTTATATTTTAATATATATAGTGAAAAGTAAAAAAGTTAGAAAAAAAGTTTGCACCATAAATATATTTTATTTTTGATATGTTTTTTATTTTTAATTTTATATTTAATATGTTTTTTTTTAATTGTTTAAAAATAAATAAAATTTAATATAAATTTTATTTTAATTGTTTATAAATAAATAAAAAAGGGAAAATAAATTAAAGAAATATATTAACTTTCAGGTATTATATTAATAAAAATAAAAAATTATATCATAAAAATGTTGTGACATATATATGATTAATAATAAAAAGTAAATAAAATATTATAATTTATAAATTATTAATAATTTTATATTTTAATATATAGTGGAAAGTAAATAAGTTAACCAGGAATGTTGGTAAATTATGACAAATCAATGGGATTTCTTCTCTACATTATGTTTATCATAAAAATCTTATTTCATAACAAAATAATATGTATTATTACAAATAAATAAATAAAAAGTATAAAGAAAAATAGGTAATGGTACTTTTATAGGAAAAAACCTTAAATTTACATTTTGAAGTATATATTACAGTCAAGTAAGTTGTACATTTTGAAATATACATTACAGTCAAGTTGTATTTCTTAAGTTTGATTTGGAAAGCATGTTATAAGAATTTGTAATCTAAATAATAAATATAAATTCAAAATTTAAAAGAAAGAAATAATTGTAAAGTACATTTTGAAATATACATTACAGTCAAGTTGTATTTCTTAAGTTTGATTTGGAAAGCATGTTATAAGAATTTGTAATCTAAATAATAAATATAAATTCAAAATTTAAAAGAAAGAAATAATTGTAAAATAACAATTTTGATATCAAAATAATAAATAATTTTTTTTGAAAAGCTATGCACTAAAGAAATAATTATAAAATAATATTGATATCAAAATAAAAAATAATAAATAATTTTTTTTAGAAAAATTATGCATTAAAGAAATAATTGTGAAATAATAATAATTTTGGTATCAAAATAAAGAACAATAAATTTATTGGAAAATGCATTAAATAAATAATTGTGAAATAACAACTTCTTTAGTATCAAAATAAATAACAATAGGTTTATTGGAAATCTATGCATTAAAGAAATAATGGTGAGAAATAACTAACCTCCCAAAATCCAAAATACATCTGTCTTTTCTCCAGGTGCCACAGGCCTCCTTCAAATCGATCTTTTTCAGACTGGTTTCTTAGCCCACCTATGCGCATTTGTTCTCCAACCAAAGCCATTCTTTTTTATTATACCAAGTCTTTCATAATGTCTGTCGCTGATGCAAATTCCTCCCTTTTAGTTTGTTAATAAGTCTTATATTTGCTATTCAGATACAACCTTTATTTTCTTTGTTTACTTGGTATGGCGGGGTTCAAAATAGAAGGGGATACCGAGCCTTGAGCTAGGCATGTCATGACATTTTGAAGCATCACCAGTGAGTACCAGTGAGTGCAGGCACAGTTCCTTCCCTGTAATTCATTGAAGTGGAGTAAGGAGGCCCTAAAGTTACTAGTTGAACCGCGTCCTGTAGACTTCCTGTTTCCTGTTTCTATTCTCTTTGATTCGCACCCTTCTTTGCTACTAGGTCTCAAACCTATCTACGACTGAAGGATCCAGAACAGACAGTTAGCGCTGATCAATCCAGAATACTGCCATTTTCCTTCCGTTTGTACCCGGAATACTGCTATTTTCCTTCCGTTTGAACCCGGAATACTGCTTTGATTGGTAAGGTAATCTATGCTAAGGTAATCTATGTTAATCGGGTCCTCTCTCTCCCTCGCTATGTGAACATGCCATAACATGGAGTTAGACATATATTTATGGTTCAGTGAATTGATAAGTATGGTACCTCCAACTTTAATTCTCCTGCAGTACCTGCCTGGCCAGCTCTGTTCTTGGTCCCCAATCCCATTAATCCGTGGTAATATTTCTGCTTCGTTGCAGTCCTATCGTCTTATAACGCCTTCGGTTAAATCGTAATGCAAAAGGCGTCCATCCATCCATAACAAACGAATCAATTAAAGGCGTCCATCCATCCATAACAAACGAAACAAGAAAAGGCGTATGTTCTTGGATTGGGGACCAAGAACAGAGCAAGAAGATTAAAAAACATTATAAATTAAAAACGAGTGGTCGGGCAGGTACTGCAGGAGAATTAAAGTTGGAGGTACCGTACTTGTTTCCACCTTCAGAAACCAACTCTACATAAATATATATCTAACTCCTTGTTATGGTGTGTTCACATAGCGAGGGAGAGAGAGGACCCGATTAACATAGATTACCTTACCAATCAGAGCAGTATTCCGGGTTCAAACGGAAGGAAAATAGCAGTATTCCGGGTACAAACGAAAGGAAAATGGCAGTATTCCGGGTTGATCAGTGCTAACTGCCTGTTCGGGATCCTTCAGTCGTAGATAGGTTTGAGACCTAGTAGCAAAGAAGGGTGCCAATCAAAGAGAATAGAAACATTGGGCTAAAAAAGCGATGGAAACAGGAAGTCTACAGGACGCGGTTCAACTAGGGGAGACTCTAGGACTAATAAGTGGGCGTATTATGGGAGACCATCAAGCACATCCAGTGAAGATCAGGGGAAATCTCACGCCGTTCAACAGGCAGGTTCCCAACAAACTCTTTTCCGGGCTGGCTCCGCTGTATCTTTGCTTCTTTGAATCCGCTGCAGGGGTCTATTACCTTACTGATCAATCAAACAATATCTACCTTACTAATCAATCAAACAACATCTGAATGAAACTAAACTCAAGAAAACAAAGACATTAACATCTGAATGAAATCAAACTCAAGAATGAAATCAAACTAAGGGGTCTATTACCTTACTAATCAATCAAACAACATCTGAATGAAACTAAACTCAAGAAAACAGAGACATTAAATGAAATCAAAGTGATAAAGATGCAACATGATTTTGGAAATAAAGGTTCCAATATTGAGAGAGGATGCTTCCAACGATTCAGCCTGTATTGGAGCCATTCTTCATCACCTGTATTGGAACCATTCTTCACCATGAGAGAGGACGCTCACAGGGAAATTGATTTCTTCATTCTTTCTTTATGCTCGTTTTAGTTTCTTTAGGTATACGGTTGCTCTGGCATTCAATCTCGCTAAGGATTCTATTTTAGTTTGTAGATTTAGCTAGGTTTATCTCGATAGGGCGGGTCATGTCAAAATAGGGGAGGAAAAATCAGGTCAAAATAGGTTTATCTGGAGGAAAAATCAGGTCAAAATAGAGGAGGAAAAATCATGTCAAAGACCGGAATGACAGATTGATAGGGCAGGTCATGGGCTTCGATGAAGATGGACAACTAAGTCTGCTAATTAGACATGAAAACTCTAATCTAATCTATGGAATCAAAACCATGAATAAACCAAGAATATAAAATAAATACAGACAACATACCTGTCATGGGTGCTGCAAATATTACTGCTACGGTTCGGTTCTTTTCTTCTCCAGGGTAATTACCGGATTCAACCACTTTAATTAATGGCATTGATCAGCAGCGTCCTTCATTCATCCATGCATCTTTCTGCTGCCCTTTTGGTCCAGTTCCAGGAGATCAAATTGAAATTTAAATAATATGCATCCTCCCCTATCAAAAGATACAAGAAACAGACAGACACACAACACAAAGACACGATACGCACAGACACAGAGAAACCACACACACAGACATAGACACACAGACACAGAGGAAGCGCTTCCACTGCAAACACAACAAAATTCCCTGCGAATGCAAATGATAGAGGACGAGAATGCTAGCTTCAACTATTCTTCTAGACATATATATATATACACCACTTATTTCCTTCCGCTTTGCCCTTAACGGATAGATTCCCTCCCTCGTCTATCTCAAAAAAAGCTTCATCTACGAGTGGATTGCAGTTTAACCCAACGTCTATAACGAAAAAAAGCTTGCTTTTCAAGAAATTCTTCATGTAATCTTGACCCACACCCTTTATGGTCCTGTGCTTTGCTTTTTGCTATCAACGATTAATATTGTAAGGTTACCGCGGAGGCACTGCGTGTCTATGGAGAGTTGGTTTGGGTAATTCATCCAAAAATTGGAGACTAAATATTTCTATCTTAACACATTCAATATATCGTCCCCGCCTTGAAAATTTTGAATTAACAAAAATTTAACAAAAAATTGAATTAAGATTTGAATTATCAGTTTTTCTAAGTAAGAATGGAAAAGGGTTTCCAAGTTTAAAATATTAAAATATTACTTTTCTTTAGCAAATTTCCACTTATTACTTTGGTGTGTCAAATAAGGTCTCATCGGTCTCATCATTTGGATGGTTGGAAATAGAATAAGGGATAAGGTCTCATCGGTCTCATTATTTGGATGGTTGGGAATAGAGTAAGGGATGATGTTTGATTATTAAAATATGATTTAAAATCTAATTTTATAAGTTTTATTTTAATAAGAGAGGATATTTGATTATTAAAATATAACTTAGATCAAATTTTATAACTCTTCTATTGAATATGTTATGTTTGAGATTTTTTTTTAAATATTTCCATCAATTTATTCATCACTAGTGGTCAAATCAATATGGATATTTGAACAATATGGATATTCAAAACTTTAATTGTTTTAAATTGTTCCAAACTCTCCAACTACCTCATTATCTTTTATTTTCCAAGTTTTTTTTGTTTCCAACTACGTCATTATCTTTTATCTTGGAACAATAGTTTTTTCTCTCCAACTCATAGAGTTTGAAGGATAATGGATTGTTATAATATGATTTTTTTTATATGGATCAGCTATGTAGCATTAATATTTATAGCTTTAAAAAATTATAATAATGTTTAAAAAAATCTAAATATTAATAAAATAAAAATTTGTAATCATTTTCTCTCCAATTCATAGAGTTTGAGAGATTAACATTAATATTTATAACTTTAAAAAAATATAAAAATATTTAAAAAAAAACTAAACATTAATAAAATAAAAATTTGTAATCATTTTCTCTCCCACTCAGAGTTTGAGAGATAATGGACTATGATAATATGATTTTTCTATATTTATATGGATAAGTTGCGTAGCATTAATATTTATATCTTTAGAAAATATAATAATAATTAATAAAAAAATTAAACATTAAACATTAATAAAATAAGAATTTGTAATCATTTATTTATAAATTTATTTATTTATTTATTATTTTTTATAGCTTTTGAGACCCTCTTTTAACTGGCTTATGAAAAGGCTTTTTGGGTTTTGGGATGTTAGTTTATTATTCTTATGAGTAGGATACTTGCCATTACCAAAGGGAAGCGGGCATGCAACTGTCGTCACATGTATAGATTAACTATGATGAGTGTATATGTGTCGTTTGCATGCATGCGTTTTCCATGTTAGGAGGTGTAATAGTTTAATGCAATTTAATCTGAGGAATGATACCTGCACAGGGATCTCACATACTCGCCATTGCAAGAAATAACACCAAAGGGTGAAGAAAGTCACGCTATGTTTGCTCTATAGTGAATTTCACCTGCACAGACTCACTAGGAACCGTCTTCTAACAGAGCCCTCCACATCATTTTTCTCTATTGCCACTAATATTAAGGTTTCTATGGTTTCTCCCATTCAATATGGAAATTTCAATGTCTTTTCCATGTTCTTGGTGTAGGTAGGACTTAATGATCGGAGAGTTGTTCTCTCTTTATATACGTGCATATAGCTAAGAATACGTCTCACTAAGCTTTGAAGGACGTTTCAGTTTCAGAGTGGGAGAATGGATCATAACAGAGTTGTTGTTCTGATGCTCGTGTGCTTCGTCTTCACGGTGGTCATTCTAATTGTAGATTCAACAAATCTTAATCCAAGCTACATTCCATCGGATAGCTCATGTCTATAGTTCCATGGGCAGATTAAGTTATCATTGGACCTGTCTTTTGTGGTGGCTCGTCTGCCTCTGCCTTATCATTTCTTCGGCTTGAACTACTCTTTCCAGTGCAGTTTGACTGCCGAAAGAACATAATATCAAATCTCCCATAGCGCAATTGACATGGTTTTACACACATTTTTGGAATTGTAAGTTTCAATACTTGATATCACCTTCTGTATCAGAACATAAAAACATAAATTATAGGGTTATTGGTAGGTGGGTTTGATTCCAAAATCTTGTCAGATAGATAATCCAATCCTTGCTCGAAGTTTTGTAGCACTTCACAAGGAATCTCATCTCTTGCCAAAGCAGGATACACCGTCAATGCCATGTTGTTGATATAATATCTTTGGCACTCTTCATGTTCAAACAAGGAATTCATCTTTTCATAGATTGCAACGAATATCGTCTAGTTCTTGATGAGGCCAAGAATAACAATCCTTTGCCCTTGAAAACAATTGATTTCAATTTCAACACTCCACTCAGAAATAGATATCCGACCTTTGAGTAGACTTCAAGCATTCTAACCTTAGAGTAGACTGCAAGCATTCACCCTTCACATAGACCAACTGGAATGACCATGGTCATAGTTGTGACCTCGAGAATGATAGATCTTCTAGTCCACATTGCACTTGAACTCAAAACCTGAAATTCCATCTTGAGANAAAAAAACAACAACTGGAAGGGAATGAAGTGCAACCACTCGGTAAACTAGATCATTAGCATCATCGACAGGGACTGGATCTTTATCTGCGTCTAGACCAGGAATAGGCTCTACATTTGTAGGCTCCAAGTCTACAAATGAATCTTGATCTCCAACGGGGTAATGAACTGCCTTGGCTCATAGACTATATATGTTCGTATAAGTCACAGTTACTTGACTGAAGCCTCTTCAGCCTCTGGGTGGACCCCCATTCCGACAACTACAAGGCTGCAGGGAAGGGACATAAATGTCTTTGTTTATGATTTGTTCTTGTTTACTCCCTCCAAAGTGGGCAGTCTTGGTTGTACTCCCAAAGGGGGCCTTCTGGAGAGGGAGATCAATGTTTGCTTTTACCATATGATATAGTTAGTGATGGGATCTCCCTGTTCCTACGGTCTTCAAAAATGAAGACCACGACATGACCAGGCTATGGCTCCTCTCATCCATAGGGCGAGGAGAGGTTTACAAGGTTTATGGAGGGCCTAAGCAAAGAGAGTGAGTCTGGATTGGCGCATCCATGAACTGGCTGCTATGGGCCATCTGAACTTGGACAGATTCTCTTCAACTCAATGGTGGAGTTAGTACTTCAAGGCACCACCGTGATGACAATGGAGAATCATATCTAGGTAATCGAAGCCATTTTTTTTAACAATTATGTACACGAGAAAGACTTCCTGCAGAGTTATACTTAAAACTAGTGAAGGCTTCCGATAGACCACACACCATACTAGAAATCAATTTTTTTTTTACAGTTTTGTACAGTAGAAAGACTTTTTGCAGAGTTATAGTTACAGCTAATGAGGTCACGAGAACTAAAAGGTAAGAACTTGTACTCTAATATTTCCATTAGAGTTTGAAGAAATCGTTAAGGTACAAAAAACTAGATATTTACCTATTGCAAATTAAGGTTATGAATGTCAGAATGATTGTATAGAGCTTCAATTCTTTCTTTCTCCCTGTCTAGCTTCAAATCTCTCTATCTTCTATTGACATTGATTCCTCCCATAGCACCTCCTTTGTTGTAGAGATGTGGTTTTCTTCTACAACAAATGAAATAGGTGGTAGCCTATTTTCTGTAGAGTATGCATGTAGATAGCTACGTTGCAACTAACTCGACTGCAACAATTCATTCTCCTTCTCGAATGCAACAATTAGAATACGTGGCTATTTTTTAAATTTTGAATTTTTAAATGATTTGTAATGTCTAACAAATAGTGATAAAAATTTCAACATACCAGGGTTAATTAAGTCACATCACAACGAGTGACCCAATCAAAAAATTCAAATTACCAAATTGAAAAATGTAAAAATGGTTTATGTTTTCCAAAATAATATAAATAATAAACTTGTTTTTCATAAGAGTACTAAATCTTTTAAGAAACTCCAAATTACACCATGTAATAAAGAAAAATGGACCAGTTAATAGGTGATCAACGATGGTTGACTGCCTAGCGAATGTTATAGTCCCTAGCCTGAGGCAGGGACTAATAATTGAAAATGTCTTCATTTAGGTTTCAGTATTTCATAGATTTATTCTTAATTGACTAGCTTTAATTATGTTACAGGATTACATAAATATATATTCACTTATGTTACAGGCTTACATAAAGATATATTCACTTATGTTACATGCTTACGGCCAAAGATTTTTTATTTTAAGGCATATGTTCACTCAATTTACAATGTTATTTTAACGTGATTGGCAAACCTGGATCAGGATCAAGTCATTATTTTTATGCATATGAAAAACCAAAATGAAGCTTAGGCCACTACATGTATACATTTATGATTTTACAACACTTGACTTTCTCTTATTTTGACAATTCTCTTTATGTTCTTTATAATATTCCAATTTTTTTCCCAGAAGATTAAGGAGTGTGCAGTTTCTTGCGCAGGATTGGTTGTTTCAACATTTGATGATAAAATTCAACCAGAAATACCCATGTGTTTACCTCTTTTAGTTGATTGTGTAGATAACGCACCTTACATTAATTTAATTTCTTGTAAATTATTTCATTTATAGTGGTATCATAGTTTTAGCCATTGGTTTGTTTAAGAACCCTAGCATGGAGTCTCTTCTAAAACTAGCATTCACCTTACTTCACCATAGTTTGTATGGTTTTAAGCCTAGAATAGTTTTTGATTTCTTTGATCTTCTTTTTCTATTTAGTTATTTTGTCCATGTTCTTTTGGTTATTTCGTAAGTGTCACACCACTAAAAAACTTATTGGAAAGCATATCCCAGAAGTTGAGACACAGAATATTTGTTAATAGAATGTATAATTTGTTAGAGGACATTATTTTCCAGATCTGCATCGTTGTATTATCCAAACAATTATAATTTATTCTAATATATTATGTGATCTAGAAGATGATTTCCTTCTCACGATATTTGTATTATCCAAACAATTATAATTTATTCTAATGTCCAATACATGCCCCCTATAGAGTAGATTCATTGTGAGTTTGGGAAACCATTTTGTATTTCTAGGAAAAGTAGTGGCTAACTAAACCTCCTAGGGGTTACCTTATATCCATCCACGGTTTGACATTGTCCAATAAGAAGTAACTCAACAAGACTACACACACAACCATAAGAAGGCATCATAAGAACTTTACCAAATTCCTTCTAATAAGGAAAGCAGAAAAAAAAATCATTTAGGGCATGGTTTCTCCCTTTTAACATATCTCAACAATTCCTCATATTTCCTATGCAATATGCAACAATGTAACTTAGCTAGTGATAAAATAACTTGTTTAAGGCTATTATCACATAACTTCCAACATTTGTTAGGTGTGCAACCATTGACAATTCAAATTTCAATGCTTGCTTTTATGCATGGTATAATGTAGGTAGGGCTAGCTTGTTTCCTTGCTTTTGGTTTTAGTGCTTCGTTAATGGGATGCAGGCCTACATACCAATATAGATCCATTTTAGCATGGGATCTATAAAGCATTGAGATGGATAAAAAATAAATGAATGTACAATCTTATCAATTTTATCAATATGTAAAAAATAAAGATTAAGATGAATATATATTGGTTCATTTATTATTATATATTTTTATTATTAGGACGGTAGATTCTTTTTCATTTTTTTTCAATTTAGTTTATTAAAATTATATGTGGGGTGTTATAATGTATTACATGCAAGGATTCTCCCACAAGTTATTGTTTTAGTTAAGAGTCCATTGTTTCTAGGTCAACCTCAGGAGGAAAGATTTTATCATCACTTTTATGTGGGGCATTATAGCAAGTCACTTCTGTCTTTCCCTTGGTAATTATGGTTGTGTTTGAACTTGTGGGCTTTGATTTTTCTTTTTTTCATCTCTGTTGCAGTCAACAAACATGGGATTTGATGCTTTATTAGATGCTCATCTCTCTAGTTCCAAACCTTCTCCAAAATTTGGCGATCTTGCAAAGCAAAGCTCGCTATTCAATAACTTAGTGTGTGGGATTTCTTTGCATCTATTGTGGAAATGCTTTTGAGAGAGACAATAGTGGTGCCAATTTGGTTAGTTTTCCCATGTGAATAAATGTTATAACAACATGTCTTTAAATCTAACCTATGAAAATGGAAACACTGCCTTTTTTTTAGTTTTCCATATGACGTTTTCTAGAATACTAATATTGTTAGAGATACATAGATATAAACAACTGAAATTTGTTCAGTGCTTGAATGTAAGTGGACTATGGTTCCACGTGTGAAATGACTTGTTTTGATTTCTTGTTCTATATGCTATATGATGATTTTTTATTACATTTTTTTGTACTTTACAAGCTCGACAACAATTGGCTTTGCTATGTATTGATGTAATGTGCAGGCAGAAAAATCTTAGCCAACATGCAAATATAGAAGGCACTATGATCAAGTCTTTCCGATCAAAATAAAATTTTTAAATTCTGGATATTTCTATATTAGGGTTGTGACTTGAAAATTGGAGGGTCTCTCCAGTCATCCTCTATACTCAACCCCTTAGACTCCCTAAAACATGGCTATATTTTTTCCATTTTAGAATCATTTGATCACTGTTTTTTCTTTTACATATATATGGAAAGGAAGAAAACGAGGTGCCTTTCTCAAATTTGACATGTTCTTTTTAATTGTTATCCTTTGCATGTGTGGTACAATTTATTCTTAGTTGCATTTTTGTTCATTGTGCTTTTGCGGCCAATTATGAAAATTACTTATTGATAAAACATTTGAAAAATTAAAGAATGAAGAATTCATCCAATAGAGAAAGACTATTTGTAATATTTAAGTCATCCAAGACCAAACTTTATTTTGACTCATAAAATTTGAATGCATGGTTTCGCTTATTTTGAGATTAGAAGTTTGTTGTTTTTGTTCATAGTAAAAACCTTGTTTTAGTTTTCGGTCAGCATGTTTTAAAGTATTTTATTGATGGTACAAATTGAATCATTCATCGAGAGTTGCTTAGGATATTGTATATTAGAAGAGGAGGGATTTATGCATACATTGAAATGAGTGATATCAAACATGAAAACAATGATGTACAACCAGTGTGATTCCAAAGTTATGAGATGTTCTACATTCTTTCACAATTTCTCCCATAGTTCATCAAGAATTTTCAATGCAAGGTGAAAACTAAAGATAAAAATCCCAATAAATCGATCCAAAGTCTCTTTCAACTCAATGCATGAAGAATGATTAAAGAAATGTTTTAAAACTCAGATTCGGACTTGGAATTGGTCAAGGGTCAACTTGGACTCGGATTGACTCAGATTGATCTAATTTCAGTGACTTTGTTTACTAAAAAAATACATAGAATATTTAAATTTTAATGAAAAAATTGTATTTTAAATATTTCATACCACGATTCCAAAAAATTATTGAAACTTTGAAAGAAAGAATTATGAATAAACGAGCAAGAAAATTTAAATGACAAACATAAATGACGGGTAATGTTCCACCGTCACTTATATTGGGATCCTCATCATTAGTATCACCCTTTGCCTCTTATCTAGCATTTTCCTGTACCTAGATCCTCTAGGAACAACAATCAACACCTCCCAATTTTGACGAAACTACATAATCGAAGCCTTATAATATGGTAGAAAAATTTTAACATGCCTAATCAATGATTTTTCTTTGAGTGAAGGGTACATTTTTTCTAAGGGCATGATAGAGGAGTTCAACGATCAATACCACCAACATCAAGGTACATAAATAGCTTGGTTCTCTTGATTAAATTCCAATCCCATACCCTCACATGATATAATCCAATAAAAATGTTGCAATCCTACCAATCCCGAAACCTTGAAAACTATTAAGTCTGTTGAATTTTGAATGGGATATAAAATTCTACTTTCTCCATATGAAGTCAAATGAAGTTGGAACCACTCTCAAACATCCCGAAACAATTAATGGTAATGTTACAAATTTAAGTAAGAGTTGACATTTCATTTATTTTTCCTTTAGGATAAAAAGGAAAGATAAAGGGAATGTAACTTTTACTTTAAGAATTTAACATTATCATTAATTGTCATCATTTTTGTTCAAACCCTTTTAAAGAAAAAATGAATTGTGCATGTTAAGGGGGTTCAATAGGGATGAGTAGAGTTGGTTTGGTACTGAATCGAATGAGTGATACTCTGACTCTACCAATTTAGTACCAAACCATCCCACTAAACTAAGACAATGAATGAATTGACTAAGTCCAAGTCAACTCAGACCGAGTTTTAAAACACTGGATTAAAGATGCAGAGTCAAGAATACCCGATAGATAAACTGGAATATATTTAATGAAGTTCTATATTTTGTTTTTGATAGAGCGTTCTTAGAGATGAATCTCCAAGAAGATTAAAAAGTGTACAAAAATCTAGATTAAGGGGAATAATATGATGACAACAATACAAGTACTTTATTGAAGTACTTTTATGTAAATCGACCCAAAGTCATAATAGAGATAAAATCATATTTGACAATGATATAACAAACCCAAAATGGAGAGAAAACTCAACAATTTGACAAAAACTCGTGAATATATTTTACATATTAAAAAATGTTGAGATCCCCTTACTCCAACACTTAGGTATCTTGTTATCTAGTGATTTTCTTGTTGTAAATCAAATTAGCAACTCACAAAACAGAATACACTTGCTAGAATATTCAACTCAAATAAAGATAGTGGAAGCTAGACAACATTAGGAAGACATTCTTCCATATATATATATATATGACATGATATTTATAATACAAGATATAAATATATATAATAAATAAGTAGTTATTTATTATCCAAGGGACACATCCTTTCATGGATGGCCACCATATGTTCTTTATATATGGAACACTCATCATTGTAATAATACATCGATCATATATCATCTCATATTATCTCATGTAGAAAAATCAACATGGTATCAGAATAGGACTGGGCTTGACTCCCTCACATGAGGGCCCAGGAGTGTGTTTTTCCATTAGTTCTGTAGAGAGAGGAATTGTAGTAGAATTCAACATGAATGATGAATGTTAATCAGATCACATGTCAAGAGGTATGATTGGATGAAATAGAGGGTGTTCTTGTACTCTTAAGAGAGTTTCCATTAGAGAAACTCACCGCAGGAGGGTTCACAGTTCAATCTTTTTGTTGAAGGAGACCGTCTGGTGTGGAAGAGCCATAATCGTCATGTGGGAGGAGCTGCATGGAATCATGTTGTCGTGAAAGGAAGATGCAATCGTGGTATTTTGTGGAGGCAAATCGGTAGTCATCACTCGATTTTCACATGAACAGAGAGGGCATCTGGAGTTCGATGATGTTTCAAGAGCCCACAACCCTGATTATATGATCTCCTCTGCACGAGAAGTGTGCACCAGGCCCCACCAGTAGCACCCGACCACCAGGTTCGTATGGATTTCCATGTGGACCCAGAACTCAGCTATAGTGTCTAGGAATAACACCTGCAACCTATTCCTTGTGTACAATACTGACATTGATCGATTGGTGGAGCAATAGAAAACTCACTCAAAAGATTGGTTCAACGTCATATTGACTCCAAAGAAATCCCAGTTGGTATAGAGAGAGTAGATCATGATAGTTCCTCTTTTTCAAAGGGCAGAGAAAAGGCTCGAATCACACCATTGTCCTTTGGTATTTAATTCTTCTTAAGGACCCTTTCTTGTGCAAGTTTCGTCACTTGGGTGAGAAAAAAAATGGCACTTGCATGCCTAGTTGGTCCTCCTAGACAAGACAGAAATTAGTGAGTGGGTTAAACAATCCAAACACATGTAATAAACAAATAAACAAACTGAAACAAGTAAGGAAATAAAAAATAGAATGCATAAGAAAATTTTAGAACCATAAACAATCAACCAGTGACCAAGATTATGCACCAATGGATAACTATATTAGTTGGAAAAACATCGTAGAGAAAAATGAGGACTTATGGGTCCCCTCTTCCTTCTTGGGAGGGCTCTTGAGTTCCCTAATGGAGAGCTCTTCTTACAATGGAAGAAAAATGGCAAATGATGAAGAAAATCAATGCCTGCTCCCTCAAGAGGTGAGTGGAATGGCCTATTGCAATGGTGCTTCAATACTCCAAGGAGAAAAGATGATTCTCAAGGGAGGATTGAGGAAGCATAACAATACTATGAATATCCTTGGTTTCTTAGTGCACCCATGGCCTCCATTTATAGCATTTATTCAAGGAAAAATTCAATTGATTCTTAGTGTGAACAAAGGGCCCTTTAGGGCACCCTTTGGTCCTTAACCAACCTCCCATTCAAATTTCGCTCAGATTTGGAGGTCAAATCAAGTTGGGAGCTGGTTGATAAGTGGTTGGGGGGGCGACAAGAACCATAAATGCACCATTCACAAAAGTGCATGGATTTTCTCGTACACAATCACGCATTTGGCGCATTGTGCGCTCTACGAGCTTTGTTGGCCCACGCACTATGCACACACTTCCTTTAGTGAGTTTGTGCATGTCAATTTTTGTCCAATTGTATAGTTTTTTCCTTTTGAAATGCATTTTGGTGCTGCAGGTGAACTAATTGCTATTGGCATTGTTGTATTTATGTAACCATTTGCGTGCAATGTTGCGGATGAAATTCCAGTGATAACATATGCCCCCTAATGTGTGAGGTTAGGAGCATACATATAGCCAAAATACATCAATGTTTCTTCTACTAAGAGTGCCATTGTAATGAAGAGTGTTGAGAGGAACTACAAGAGAGATCCATCAGAGAGAGAGGGTAAACTGTGGGACCCAAACCTTTCTCTAGGGAAAAAAGAAAATCTGTATATAAACCAGGCGAGCATGCCCCATGCTTGTGTCATGTAACTCAAAATGTAATATAGTAACTAAAGTTGTATGCTGATGTAGATAACTGCAACGCCCTCCGAGGCGGTTTGATAATGACAAATGGCAATTCTAAATGGTGAACATACTCTAAAAAGAGGCAAGGATGCTTGTGAGAAGTGTCAATGACCCATAGGCATTGATGGCCTAACAATATCATAGGTCTTCGATAGGTATAAAACAGCTGCAACAGTCACATAGTAAGACCCACTATAACATGATATTTTTCTGAAGTCGAATGTTATGGGGGTCAACAGAATCAAAGAGTAATGTTGTTTCTCTCTGTGTCGTCTGATACTCCTAATTGTAAAGGCAATGAGAGTCAAGATATTGTCGCCCTTTTGGAAACTGTGCTAATGTCGACAGAAAGGGAGATGCGACTCCAAGAAGCAAAGGGATTCATGAAATCCACATAAATAAGATCAGGTACTGATAGGGAACATGAACAAAGTCAAGATGTGGTGGGACTCAAGACTACCCTTGGTTGGGGGTATGTTTGAAGGATGATTTGGAAACAACCGTAAAAATGTATCTAGTGTCAGGGGGACGGCTAGATATGGGGTTAAATTGTGCCAGAGGCTTGACAAAGTGGACAAACTCAGAGATCATGAGTACATGGACTTTGGGATACTCGGGGTTTGTGAGCGAGGTCAGGATGAAAAGGGGAGATTAGATGCCCCAACAAAGGGAGACATGGGTTACATTTCCAGAAAAAGAAGGTCATCAAGGGTGATGACAAAAAGACAAGTAAATGCTGGAAACAAAGGCTTTTTACAATTACCAAATAAATAAAGAATAATTTGGGATGAGTGTACAGATACAGAAATGGGTGCCCCAGTGCAAGATGGATTAATCTATGAGGGAACAAGTTTTGAACAGAATTGGTGGAGGGTGGGGGCCCCATGGGTAGGTTTTTGTATGAGGTAAATGAATGGAGGGCAATCTGTAGATGGGAAAATAGATAGTGGATGAGATGGATGACTAATGATACTGCGAAGGTGCAGTGAATAGGACCAAGATGAGATAGCCTGGGAGTCCATTGGGACATCTAGCAATATGATGAGAAGAAGTATGTGGTTGATTCTCAGAAGTGTATAAGACTATCATGACTCACATATCTAGGGGGGTGAAAGCAACATGAGTGTCAAATTGCCAAGGGGAATTATCAATGGGATAACTCACGTGGGGGAGAGTGCTACTGGGTGACAGTACCAAAATGTAGTAGATGTAATGGTACTATAGAGCTAGATGTAAGGACCCTAAAGGTGAACGATGGAGGGTGTGACTGGGAGATGCATTTGATATTCAGAGGGAATGATTACATGCTAATGTCGAACATATACTTGAAGGGGCTACGCCGTTTGTGATGACCAAGTACCTGCACACATTAAAAATGAATACCCGATGTGAAAAATATCTGATGATAAAGAACAAATAACAATTATCTGATAATTTTGAACATGAGCATGCGTACCTGGATGTGACGTGAAAAAATGCTCCCCCGAGGCCAAGTTCATATGGTGACCCGAGGAATGTAACTGTGTAGTTGGTGGGACCATGATTCCATGGCTGAAGATGGATATACAAATAGAGGCTTTAGGCTATTGTAACTGAGTGTGGAAGTTTGGAAAAAGGGACTATATATGGCTGGTGAGCCCACAATGCCAACTCATTTGTACTCGTCGCTATAGTGATTTGATGAGCGTATTTGGAGGATATTTGAAGATTATGGGAGCTTGAGCCGACCGATTTGGGAGTTGCGAGAGTCAGGTTAGTGGTCCCATCCAACCTACATAGCATGAATTTCCTAGTTTTAAGTTAGGGGTCGTACAAATGGTTGTACAAGGGTAGGTTTAGGGGTGGGCCCACGAATGCACGGGAGAAG
>JASDQU010588290.1:32780-47218 GCA_032191745.1 Picea mariana | reverse complement strand
AATCGGATAATTGGGAGGATTTGGGGGCATATCCTCCGACATTCTACTTATGAACCATGGAGGGGTGGGAAGTGACTCAGGTTCAGGGAAGGTGATGTTGACAATATCCAGACAGGGCAAGACCAGTGGTGAGGGGGTCAGATGTGGTTGAATAGGGGTTGAACGATGACCTCGGTATGACACAATCAAAGGACACTAGTATGTGAAGTGAGAAAGTGAGCCACAAGGAGCACAAGGGAATCTCATCCGTTTAGGGACTGAGGAAGAGACATAATGTATGTCTGTGACTTGAGTACAATAAAGTGGTGGCGAAGAGGGATCTTGTTGAAAGGTTTGGCGTACCATAGCTAGCGTCTGACGAAACTAAGGTAGAGTTGGGCAATGCTGAGTATAGTGGCCATATTCTGAACAGATGGCACAAGTGAATTTGGTTTGCATCCCTTTAATGCCTATAGGGGAGGATGTTGTAGTAGTACTAGATGTGCTTGGTGAAGTGGCAAGCAATGTGATTGCTTGAGGGAGTTGAATCGGATTGTGTAACTCGGGAAGAGAAGGACATCTATTAGTGGGGTGTCCCTCTCTTTCGCATAGTGCCCAAGAAGGTTGAAATCGGGGAGGAAGTGGAGCTGTCGGATCTTTATTCTTCCATCTTACCCCAGCCATGGCAATGGTGCTGGAAATTGGGGGTGAGTTTGGTGCAGCCGGAGCCTGCACTGGAATCTGCATCGGGATTCCCTCTAACTGAGGAGGGAGAGATGGTCAAGGAACCATGGTGGGTGGGTGTAGATACCATGTAAGGATGGAAAGAACCATGTTGGGAAGGGTAAGTGGCGCGGCTACTTGAAATGCTTGAACTCTAGGTGGGGGCTAAAAGAAGGGAATTTGAGTAATGGCTTGAGGGATTGTCTCCCAAACCGGGATTTTCCCCTGGGGGAGGGGAAAATCAAGGATAAGTGGTGTAGTAGAGTTCTTAAGGAATTCCTAAGGTAATATTTATTCAATTGGTGGAACTTTGAGGTGTGGAGAGGCCTCAGTGGGAGGAATGGTGTCTCTAGTGTCAGTTCCATTGGAATATATGACACACACTTGTGTTGAAGGGTGTATGAGAGGTGGTGCTCCATGGTATGCCCCCAAAAAGGATATGTTCTTTAAAATTTCGGGGCCCATGTCAATGAGTGAATAAGCATATAAAGGTAGTGTGGACAAGAGGAAAGATGTTATTAATGTTGGCAGAATGGTTAGGATCATAATGTGTGATTTGGTTGATTGTGATGATTTTCCCATTGTGGGGGAACATCATCATTCAAAACACAGAAGAGGCCACTGCCTTCATAGCATACATGTAGCTACATCAAAAAAATATATTGTAATTGAGAGGGGCTTCGATAACCTCAATGTCAATGAGGATGGTTTTTCCCCCGAGTTCGACGAGGACATTTTGGAACAGCCCTTCAGGGGAGGATGGTTGACCATCATAGGCTCTGAGGGTGAAGGTGGATGGTATTAGCTCAGAGGAGCCACGTTTCTTCCATATAGTTTTGGACATGATGCATGTGGATGCACCTTCATTGATGATACACTGATGAATCATGATGTTTCAAATTTTGACTGGTATTTGGAAAGCTACCAGAGCAGGGAGACATGGTTCTCCGCTATCTAGATCAAATGTGATGAGTCTAGTATCAGTTGGGTCAACTTCCCCGAAGGAAGAAAGTAAGGATTTCCATTGAGTTGGACAAATTTGGAGGACTTCCGATACATACATGGTCGCAAGAGATTCTGCCAAGTCATCGACCAGACTGTAATTGTGTGCTACCCTATCTTGAGGGTTTTTTACATTTCGTCGTAATGGGATGCGAGGGATACAAATGGTTGTTTCAGTATTAGGGCGTGGAATCATCAAGGGTTGTTTGGTTGTAGCTGGAGTTGCTTCTGAGGTGGTTGGAGTAGATTCAAAGGGTGCGTTGTATTGATGACCACGTATTTGCAGAAGAATTTTTTCTTCTCTAGTGAGGAGGATATTGCGATCCGTCGGGTTTCCCGGGTGGATGGGCCCTGGGTTTTGATACTTCCCTATTTGTGGTGGGGCAGGATGTACCTCCTATTGGGTATTCATCACACCTTAGTGTGGAATAGGGTTTTTCAATACAGTCGGGGGTGGTTGTTGTAAATACTGTGGTGGGGCCTGCTGAGGGGTAGGCGACACTGGAGGAAGTGGAGTGTTCATGGATTCTTTCGTCCATTTTAAGTTGAAAATTTGGGGGCAATGGTGATTGTAATATCCATACTCACTGCAAAGAGCACAAGAGAAGTTCATCCTAAGGTTGTTATTTTTTTTCCTCCCTTGGCATTTTTTTTTATTGTTCCCTTGGGGGTTTTGATTAACTTGATTCTGGTTGCCCCCAATAGGTTGGTTTTATTGGGGGTTATTTCCACCTGGTCTCGTTTTATTATTGTTTTGGTTTTTTCCTTTATTCTTGGCATTATTCAACTAATGGGACGGATTTTCCATATTCAACTGCTCAAAAGTATGAAGTTGTTGAATGGGAGAGGGTTGAACAAAGTTAACGCTGACATGTGGTTGTCCATATGGAGGAGAACTCGACTATGGAGGACCAGGGAATGAAAAATACATATTGTTTTGTGGAAATGATCCATAGGGCACATAGGAAGGTGAAGCACTTTCACTAATTTCCAGGTTATATGCTGAAGTAGAAGAGGAACTTGAACTTGGTTGATAGGTTGGTCGCATCATGGGTGTCGGGAAGGGTCCACTCATGGGTGGAGGGGAAGAAACAATATATGGAGGTTGGAAAGTGGATGAAGGGTAATACGATGGCCTTCCATATGTTTGTGGATATTGAGATGCACCATACATAGGTGGCAGTTGGCAGTAAGGGCTGTGGTGTGTCGTGGTATCAATCAACCCATCCGTAGTGTGAAACATTCTAGGTTTTTCCTGGCCGAATGGTACGGGTCTGGGTGCATAGGGTAATACTGTGTATAAGTAACCCGACTCAGCATAAATGAGGTTGAACTATTGGTCCTTGCTGATGGATTCTTCTTCGAATTAGGGGAAGGTGGATGCAACATCTTTGGCAAGTATAGAGATGAGTGATTTTAGAAACCAATCGAGTCGTTGTTCTTTGGTGGCTTATTCTTTACATAAGCTACGTTGTCGACACCATTCATGGATGTGGTCGGAAATATGCATATTTGAGGTTTGTTTTCACTCTGAGAGCAGTTCTAAACCAATGTCATGACAAACTGGGAGTTGAAAAAAGGCCAAAAAGGATTTGGCCAAGGATTCAAAAGTCACATGGGACCCTGATTTTTCGTCTACATACCATTTGGCTGATGGACCATCGAGTGTTCTTTGAAATAACCTTAAGAGGATGGAGTCATCCATGATGTTGTTTGAAGAGCACCATAAGTGGAAGGTCATAACATGGTTGGTGGGATCCTCCCTTAGTTTTCCTTCAAATTTCGAAATATCTGAAGGTAGCTTGGTAGGCATATTGGGCCATGTGGGGTCATGTAAAATGGGATCATTTGTGAGTTTAGTCAAATCAGGAATGTTGAGAGATGCCAAGTATGGAATAGGGATATTTGGTAGAGGATTATCTCCATCGATGGTGTGAGCAGATAGTGGACCTGACCCTTGGGAGAGATTTGGTGGGATTGTGCTTCTTCTTTGATAAGAAGTTTACCCACCACCTCTTTGTGAAGGAGAGCTAGTGGATGGATTCCCTTGGGAATTGGACCCAATCAAAGTGGAACCAATTAAATCTAATCCCAAGATAGTGGACCTCACAAGGGTGTGAGATGGTTGAGTCGGTGAGTTGGAAAGACTAGGAACTCCTCCTAGAATAGGAGGGATATTTTGCAAGCGTCTGGAACGACGGGGATTTTGTGGGTCCTCTATGGTGTCTGATTAGCAAAGTGAATGTGTTAAAATGGTGATGAGAGAAAGAAATGAACAAGAGACTTGTATAATTTGGACCTTCACAAGATAATATAACTCACAATTGCATGTAATCAAATGAGCATCATACATAAATCAACTGTAAATAAGCATACATGTGGGTAGGTGTATTTTGTCTGCGTAGGAGAAAAAATAAAACAAAATGCTCATGTCCTAAAAGACGTATCGTCCTTCCTCTCAAATAGCACTGGACCTTCCAAGAGCACTCAACAGTGGGTTTTGAAGCCACTGGAAGAGGAACTACTGAAGGATGAAATAATTAGTTATAATGAGGGTTAGAGGGTGCATATCCCGAAAGAGCTGGCAATATTTCCCAATAGCCACACAAAATCTGATCAAGGTGCAATTGCAAACCACAATTTCCACCTGGGTAGATGTCCTAAATTTGGCCACTAGGTACCTCGGTCAAAGTGAAACATTTAGATTTTCGGCCTCAGAAATGGGTCACGGGTTGGATTCCTTTCAAGAGTTGGTTGACTCAAGGGAGGACACACAGAACAATCAGACATTGACCTTCAACCATTCACGGGTATCTCCCTGTCTTATGGTGTAGGAACACTTGACTTGGAGGATTTGAAAGTTCCTTATTTGTCAACTTCTAATGTTTGAAAATGTGAGAACCAGATAACGAGAGGTTATTTGGATGCCTACCCCCAAGATCCTACCAAGACTAATTTTTTTTGTTTGGCACCTCTTGTGGAGGAAAACTTAATGGGTTTTTAGAGAAAATTTAGGTGTGATGGGTTGAGATATTGGGGGTGTGAACCAATCTCGTTTGAATTAAGTGGGCGTGGATAATTTCTTCAAGAAATAGTGGGACACTTCGGAGTTCCTTTGGAGAAAACATACGTCAACCTCCACAATTCAAGATGGAAATTATGTGAGTGAGGAGTGACTTTGTGTGTGAGCAAGTGAAAGAGTGTGCCAAATTTTAATAATTTAAGTGTGAATTTGCAACATGTGGACTTCCTGTGGTCCTTACAAATCTTTGTTACCTATATTACTAAGTGTCATTGGTACAACCTTGCAGAATTTTAAAATCCCTAAAGAACTATCATGTGGACATATGGATCCTTACCTATCCTTTAAACTCCCTAATGTTGTTTACACTAATAAATCTTGAAAAACTATCCTAGATTGCAAGCATATGGGCATGTATGAGCCCGTTACTTTGATCTTTAAACCCCCTTAGTCATGTAAACTAAGAAATCAATTTCAAGAAACTATCCTATGTTTGCAACAAGTGGGCATGTATGGGCCCTTACAATTTTAAGACGATTTCAAAAAGAAACTAACAGGATCCCTAGGGGGGCTTTGTCCTCTCTTAAATATTTTTGTTAAGGGAGATGAAATGTCTCCTTAACCACCTTTCTGATTCTCAATATCACTCTATGGTGTGAGAGAAGAGAATACTCAATGATAAAAGTTTATTTATGTTCCCAATGTAAGTGTTTTTAGATGTGATAGCAATAATCTCAACTTAATTTTTACAAACCAAACAAGCCATTCATGTGGCAACCAAAGAAAAAGAGGAGAATATTTGGTTATTTTTACCCCCTAAGTGCCTATGTTTATATAACCTTTCATATGGGAAAGGAGTCTAAGTGGAGTGCATGGGCATTAAAGATTGCATGAAAGCAAGAATTTGAAGGCTAGGGGCCTTCAAATCATCACAAAACCCTTACAATTTATAAAATCTGGAAATGTGTGCGGGTTACGATTATGATAGAGGCACAGTCGGCGCACAGTTCACAGAGAAAATAATCATTTTTGGCGCACAATGCATTGAGTGCCCATTTGTGGGCTGGAATACCCATGCACTTTCTGATATGTGTCGGGCGAATTTTTTTTGAGTGAAATTCTCCTCCTCCAACTCAGAATTTGGATTTTGACAGGTAAAGCTGGGCCGGTTTTGGTACCTGCAAGACAAATTGATTAAAAATAAGTTCTCTCTAATCCCAAATAGGGTGGAATTTGATACCTATCCCTAGTATGGTCGCTAATCCGTTGTGCTCATTTCGTCACTTGGGTGAGCAAAACAATGGCACTTGCATGCCTAGTTGGGTCTGCTAGACAAGATAAAAGTTAGTGAGTGGGTTAAACAAGCCAAACACATGTTATAAAAAAAATAAACAAAGTAAAACAACTAAGGAAATAAAAACTAGAATGCATAAGAAACTTTTAGAACCATAAACAATCAACCAATGACCAAGATTATGCCACCAATGGATAACTATATTACTTGGAAAAACACCATAGATAAAAATGAGGACTTATGGGTCCCTTCTTCCTCTTTGGGAGGGACTTGAGTTCCCTAATGGAGAGCTCTTCTTACAATGGAAGAAAAATGGAAAATGATGAAGAAAAAAAATGCCTATTCCCTCAAGAGGTGAGTGGAATGGCTTATTGCAATGGTGCTTGTATACTCCAAGGAGAAAACAAGATTCTCAAGGGAGGATTGAGGCAACATAACAATACTATGAATATTATTGGTTTTTTAGTGCACCCCTAGCCTCCATTTATAACATTTCTTCAAGGAAAAATTCAACTGGTTCTTAGTGTGAACAAGGGGCCCTTTAGGGCACCCTTTGGTCCTTGACCAACCCCCCATTCGAATTTCACTTAGATTTGGAGGTCAAATTAAGTTGGGAGCTGGTCCATAAGTGGTTGGGGGGGAGACAAGAACCATAAACGTTTCATTCACATGAGTGCGTAGCTTTTCTCGTACACAGTTGTGCATTTGGCGCATTGTGCACTCTACGGGATTTGTTGGCCCATGCACTGTGCACACGCTTCCTTTAGTGAGTTTGCACATGTCAATTTTTTCCCAATTGTATAGTTTTTTTCCTTTTGAAATGCATTTTGGTGCTGCAGGTGAACTAATTGTGAAGATAACTGGTGGAGGGTGGGGGGGCCTGTTGGATTACTAAGAGGGGGGGGTGAATCAGTAATAGTGTAACTATAATCCTTTTTCTTAAAATGTTATATCAATGTAGAATTATTATCCAATAATGAGAAGTAAGAAATAAACAATCACACACATACACAGTACACCAGTGCTTTACGTGGAAACCCAAATCAGGAGAAAACCACAAAATGCTTTTTCTTATATGTCTTGAAGAAATACATTCATTGGAAGCACCAACTTCCTTTATTTTCCAGCTGCAATGGGAAGGAGGCTCGAACCCCCTAGTTTCTTAGGCTACAACCTGAGGGAAGATCCAACTCCCCAACTCTCTTGCTACAACCAGAAGGAGGCTACAACTCCATATGTTCTCTGGCTACAACCAGAAGGTGGCTACAACCACTTGTCCTTGCCCTGTCCTGCCACCCTGAAGTGGAAGTAGAATGATGGAACCACTGTCACACTATCACTGTGAGATACTTGTACCAATAAATCTGAACCATGCATCAACCATGCATCAACCTGTAATCAACATGTACCATAAACAAGTGCATCAACCATGCACCAACATGTACCAAACAACATGTAATCAACTTGTACCATAAACAAGTGCATCAACCATGCACGAACCTGTACCAAACAACCTGTAATCAACCTGTACCATAAACAAGTGCATCCAAGATAGATATCAAGATCTGGTGGAGGTGGCACCCATTGTCATCCTTGATATGATCATGCAGAAAGGACTCAAGCTCATCTATGTAGATACCAAAAGGTGTGGGGGACAAGGGGCACCCATGTTTGACCCCAATGGTACTCCTGATAAAGTTGGGCATCCCATGTGCAATACAAAGATGACCAAGAATTGACTTATACAAGCACATAATGGAAATCAAGAGTATTTCAGAAATATCGATGCCTCTCAGCCTATGGAACAGGGCCTCGTGCGGAACAAAGTCAAATTCTGATTGAAAGTCTACAAAGAAACAATAATCTTTGGAAGAGCGATGTCGTGCCTCCTTAATGATGGCTCAGAATGTAAGGATGTGATCAATGGTTTCATGTGTAGAATGGAGCCCTGCTTTCCCCCTAGCTCTAAGGAGTCTTCTCTCAAGCTTCCCAGAGAGCTTCATATGAAGGAAAATAACATAGAACTCGGAGAAGGTGTGGCCCACCATGATGATTCTATAGTTATTTGGATTGGAACTAGGGCTCAATTCATGTATCAGGTAAATAGTGTGGTGCGACCAAGCCTATGGAAAACCATTATAGATGTCATTCTTAAACAGGTTGGCCAAGGGGTAATCTAGGGCATGAAGACCATTCTCAAAGAACTTTGCTTATAACCCTTCCCCATTTGTCACTTTGTTGGTACTCATCACCCAAACAACCTACTGGATATCTTAGTATGCAAATAAATAGCAAGAAGAGGGGGAGAGGTAACTTAAACTGGGGCTTGTCCAGGGACATCATATAGAGTGGAGGTATGGGAGAACATGAAATCTGGATTGAGATCCAATAGCAGGGGGGAGTGGCAAGGGAAGATGGTGCACCAGAAGCTTTTGTGGGAATGGAGAAGGGAAGCATGCAATTCATGTCTCCTTAGTAGATGAAGAAAAGGCATGCCTAAGCTAGCTGTGGAGAAATTTATAGTCTACGTTATACCATCGATTCATGGGGTATGAGCCAAATTTTGGGGAATGAGAGGTGGACCGGGTGATGTGGGGTTAGGATTTGAGGGTTGCTTCGCAATGGCAGATGAAGGACAATGATATTTAGTGAATGCAGTGTCGTGAGATGAGAGAAAGGGTTCATGAGGGAGCATCTGGTGGAGGTGGGCTTCACTCTTCACATCTCTAACACAAGTGTTTGATGAATGAATGAAAATACTCTCTCCTCCCTCTATTTATATGAGAAGTGAGGGAGGCCAACAATACAATGTGGACCTAGTCCACTAGAAGTAACCTAACTATAAGAATATAGGTTCACATGTGAAGTCCTCCAACTCCAAGTGACATATGTCATGCTCTTAAGGTATGCACGTCTTATAGGAAAGGTTCCATGGCTAAATGCTCCTCAATAAGGGTCTAACATTCCACCTCCACAAGTCTCCAAAGGTCCAATGATCCTTCCTAAGCCATGTGTAATTCTAGGTCCATCGCACCTACATGATCATTCCTTAACCTACGCATCCTCAAGTCAAGCATAAGCCTCCATGTGAGCAACCAGGTGTGTCCATGCCGTGTAGAGCTCAACGCCTTCCTCCAAGATGCCCAACACTCCTTCAATACAAGTCATCCTCCCAAGTAAACAACCAACCTCCATGTGTCCACTACATGAAGAATTCATCAAGATCCATATGTCTCTAATTCTCTAAGGAGGAATTCTTCCCAAGCATCAAGACAAGTCACAATAATTAATGAACAAGCCACCTCCCATGTGTATGTCCATCATGGTACAACTAAGTATCATCCATACACCATGCACTCCACATCACATGAAGCACCCATAAGCATGGTGTAAACATTTTTGGAGTAACCTCGAAAGCTAACATTCCCTCTTTATGAGGAAATTGTTTTCACGAACACTATTCCGCTCCCTTTACAACTCAACCAAACTTGCTATTTGGAAATATGAACCTGTTGAAGTCTTGGAATGAACCACTGGTTCTTGTAAAATAATTGTCACCCAACCATCACACTCCTCCGTCAAGGCATCACACTTCACCTCCTTAAAACCGCTGGAAGGATTAGAAGTGGAAGAATCCAATGCAATATGGTTAACCTATATCTTAGGAGGTATTCTTGTCCTCATTGAAGATCTAGGTGATCCTATATGCTCTTGTGCATGTTGTAATGTTTGGGTAAGCCATTTGACTTCCTACATACTGGAGTAAAAGGTGAGGGCATATCCAATCTCACTTTGTTCACCCTTAAATCTGAATCATCTCTAACCTTTGACTCATCCCCTGGAACAATGATCTCATCCCTCCCTTTAATTTTTGAAGGAGATACTTGTGAACCAAAGGACCTCACATATTCATCACAATTCACATCCTGGCTCACCAAAGTATTCCATTGTGCTGGAATATCGATCTTTTAAGATATGGAAGTCTCACTGTCTCTAACAACACAAAAAACTATGACAACATCTCGAACCTCCAAAGAACACTAACCACTTGTGAATTTGAAGCAACATAACCCTGGATCATAAGCCACTTTCCTAGATCCATAGTTAGCATCACGAGCCACGATTGTCAACAACCTGTAATAATGGGTGGCCTTAGCACCTCAAAATCTTTGGAAATTGAAGCATTAACCTCAACTAGGTTACATACTTTTGTTTTATTGAATCCCAAGCAATAGTGACATCAAGCCCAACTCCCTTTCCTTGAGAGATTCCAACAACCTTGTCCCCGTACTCTACACCATTTCCATGAGTTGCAAGCTTGAAATCAATCACTCCTTCCTCAATAGGTTATGAACCTATCTCCATGGCAACCCACCATACATGCTCTACATGTGCCTCCTTAAATCTAGAAGGTTCATCTAGCTTTCCGTTGGAGTATACAACTGTCACAGGATCAACAAGCAACCTATAAAGGCCACCATGTGACACAACTCTAGCCAGAGTCTTCGGACTTGCCAGACTACAATCATTGATAGTGCATTGTTGTCTTTCAAATGCAACACAATATTGATGCTCTGCATACAAAATTCAAGAGAATATTTTTCTTCAAACCAAGAACAAATAGAACATCATTAAACTCAAGAACATCACCTGATGGCATTTACGATTTGGAAGGAAATGAAGCCCAATCCTTTTAAAGGTTAAGAGGCATCATCACTCAAATCTACTCTCATACCTCCCACTTGCTCCTAAAGCTTGCTAAAGACTTTCCTATCATAAGCCATATGTCTTGATGCCCCATTGTCCACATAGTGCCCAAAAATTGGCACAATGTTGGAATATAATCAAGAGACCATGTTTCAAGTTGGGATGATCCCTCATCCATTCCTGCAAAAGTACTAGTTGCGACTTGTTTTTTCTTTGCCTTCCCCTTCTTATACTTTAGACACTTGTTGGCATAATATCCCCATTGGTGACACCTGAAACATTTCAACTTACTCAAATCCTTCTTCCTTGAACTTGAACCTTCCCTCTTACCCTTACTGTATCCTTTCTTGCTTCCCTTCTTTGTCCTCCCAATGAGGTCCACTTCTTCTGCTTCCTCCTATTTCACTAAACAAGACTCCAACCTGATCTCTTCCTGCATAAGATTATCCCAAAGATTTGTAAAATTTGGCAACTTCTCATGAGCATAGGCACCCTAGACAAAAGGCCTCCAAGACGGAACAAGTCCATTCAAGGCAATGGACACCGACTCTTTATCTTCCACCACTATTCTTATGGCATGGAATTGATCTCTCAATTTTGTGATCCTAGCTAGATAGCTCACCATTGTATCTATCTTGCTGATGCGGATGGTTGAAAGCTTGTTTTGCAAGAGCATCTGTCTAGAGACACAAGAACTCTAATATAAACTAACAAAAGCCTCACACATCAATTTTTCGATCAATTTGTCTACAGTGTGAGGGATGAAATGATCCTTCACTGAATCAACAATGAGTCTCTTTGCCTTGGCTTCCTTCTTAACATGAGGGGCCAATTGTGTTGGATCTGTAGGTGCACATTGCAATGATTTCTTTCTCAACATGCTCCAAGATCTTAGCTTCCTCCAAAAACATATGTTGCATGAACTTCCAAGGTATGAAATTGGAAGTCCCATCTAATCTGTGAAACTCTTTAAGACCGAGCATATACATCTTTCAAATCTTAATCATACCTCAAAGAAAAATCAATAGAAGTGTAAAATAACCTTTATAGGGCTCAAGCGCTTCTCCCAAGTTACCTAGGGTTTCACACCCAAGCAACCTCTACTAAGTGAAGCACCACTCCCAGGTACAATATTACTGAAATAGACAACTCCCTCTTCACCAAGACAACCTCAGTCAAAATAGCTTTGATAATTTTGATACCATGCAAATTTTTTGTGAATATGAGTTTTAATGCAAATTTAGGAATTTTACCTCAAACATGAGGTTTCCCGGATCTATTACCTATGTACTTTTAGCCTTAGGGCTGATATGAAATATACAGATGCAAAAACAAATACTTCACTTTACTTCAACCCAAATAACCCATCAGCCCAAAAGAATAAATACCATATAAGTGTACTTCAATGCCAACAAGTTATAGCTCATAGGGCACACTTTTTGAAGCATATAACAGATCTGAAATAATTTTATTACAACAGATTTTACAGTGGTAAATCTTCTCCTTTATCTTCAAGGTGTATGTTAGATCACTTAACAATTTCAACAATATAATATGTCAAATCAACATGAACAATAAGTGTTAGAATCTACCCAAACAAGAAATAACAGAAGCTAAAAATCAAATCTGCAAGTAAACAATATTTGGATCATTGAAACGCTTCATTTATATATAAGTGATGAAGTACATCTACATACCAACAACTTCTCTCAAGTTGGTACAACTCAAGCTCTCCAAACCCTAGCTAGGGAAAACATAGAAAACCGTAGCCACCAATTCCTCCTACCTAGGAATCACTCCTAACCAAAACTGGTTACTCCACCAAAGATTCTCTTTGGCACCTACACTTGCATCCCACAATTGTACAAGGAATCTTCTTCTCTCTACTCCTTAATAAGCACATGAAATCCCTAGTCTTCTCCTCTCACAAGAGATACAAGATAAGATGCTTCTTTTACTCCTTTAGGGTTTATCACAAACCCTAGCTTCTTCACCTTCTTAGGGTAAAACCCTAGCCCTAGATATTCCTTGAACTTCGTCTATAAACCTAGTGCCTAAGACAAGGAGAGAAAATATACAAGAAGAAGAGCACAAGAGAGATGGATTAGTGTGCTCGACTCACATCTTTAAAATGAGTGTGTGGTGAATTAATGAAAATACTTTCTCTTCCCTCTATTTATATGAGAGGTGAGGAAAGGGCCAACAATACAAAGTGGACCTAGTCCATTAGAAGCAACCTAACTACAAGAAGATAGGCCCACATGTGAGGTGCTCCAAGGTATGCACATCCAACATGCAAGGCTCCAAAGGATGAATGCTCCTTAAGAAGGGTCCAACATTCCACCTCCTCAAGCCTCCAAAGCTCCAATGCTCCCTCTTAACCCATGTGTACCTTTGGGTCCACCCCACCTACATGATCATTCCTTAAACCCATTGTCCTCAAGTCAAGCATAAGCCTCCATTCAAGCAACCGATTGTATCCATGTCATCTAGGGCCCAACACCCTCCAAGATGCCCAATGTTGCTCCTCCAAGGCAAGTCGTCCTCCCAAGCAACCAACCTCCATGTGTTGGATACATAAAAAAGTCATTAATCTCCATAGGTCTTCAACACTCCAGGTAAGAATGCCACCTTAGCTTCAAGACATGGCATAACAATCGATGAGTAATCAACTGTTAGCTCTGATACCAATCTGATGTAGTGCTTAGAACGACTATTTAATTAATCTACAAGTCAAACAAGACATAGAACGAAGCAGATATCCAAATAAAATTGTCCTTGAGTCCCAAGGTAGAGCTTTAAAATTGCAAAACAAATATTAATATTCTACAAGTATATAGTGAAACTAAGCAACAATAAAGAAAAAGGGGATGATGAATGCAATAATCACACGATAATTTAGAGCTAAAATGAAGGTTGTTTTTCATCAAAACCACATTAATTTAGTCTTGAGTACACAACATAAAACAATTTCTCATCTATTTCTTGTCTTTGCCTTAGAAAAAGGATTGCACAACCAATAGAAATACATAGCGTCCCTTATTTTTCCCACTATCAACTCCTTTCCGCTTTTTGTCTCCCTAAAACCAACCACTAAAACCATTTGAAATTCTCCCCTAGAACTCAAAAATTAAATACATGTCTCTAATTTTAACCTGAATAACCATCTCACTCACAAATTACATAACCAAATTGGTTTTGGTCCGACAAATTCCTCCTAAAATATATAAATAATTAAGTGTTTAGTCCATAAATTCTGTAATAGAATCAAATAGTTCCTTTGTGGCACTTGCTAGGTGTGAGGTCTTCCCTCACCTACATCAACTCCATTGAGATATTTTGGATCGAGTAGAAGGGGTTGGAGATTGGGCAGAAGAGGGCTCTTTACTCATTGTGCATGGTGCCCATCCCTGTTAGTTTTAGGAGATAGCATAGGGTTACTTTGAAAGTGTTTACACCATGATTAGTGGTGCTTCATGTGATGTGATGTGGAGTGATTGTTCTGTGAAGAACATGCACATGTGAAGGTGGCCTTCTCTTGGATCGGTAGACCTTGTATGGATGATTGTGTGGATTTCTTTCTTGGCGTGTTGGAGACATTTAGAGAGCTTGGTGACATTCTTCATATTGGCCACATGGAGGTTGGTTTCTTGTTTGTGAGGACGCTTTGATATGGAGGAGTGTTGGGAATTATGGAGGAGGGTGTTGAGC
>JASDQU010588290.1:0-19530 GCA_032191745.1 Picea mariana | reverse complement strand
ATTTGCAAGAAATGATAGGTTAGGAGCAACAATAATATATACTAAAAAATATAAAAAGATTAAACAAAAATAATAAAAAAATAGAGGAAATTTTGAAAAAATGAAATAGAACATAAATGGTTAATCTCATAAGTTAAAATTATTTGAGACTTTTAAGCCTCTAGTAGTGGTCATGTGTTGAATTGTTGTAAATTTGATCACACATCTATGTTCATGTTCAAATTTACATAGATTGGGTTTGTCTAACATCAAATCAACCCTATATTTCATAGAGGAAAAACCTTGAATCGACAAAGGTCCTGAAAACATCTCCTTGGAAAAAATTGGCAAAAAAATCAGAAAACCTCGGCAATATTAAAAGATGCATAATTTATTCAATTTTTTTTCAAAATTTTAAACATTTTTCAATATATAAAGCAACAACAACATCATATAAACACATAGGCACATAAATATGGAGAAAGAACTGATATATATGATATAGTGGATGCCAAATAAAAACCAATACATCAAAGTCATTATTGAAAGGTTGAAACAATTACAAAATGACATCAATGATCACATATATAAATGTATATGTCCCAAAACTAGCAACTAGCTATATGATATCAAATTATCAATGCCCTCTCCCCCTTTTACGGGAAACAATCAGGGGTTGTTTTCTAGGCCTTGAACTAGAGGCAGAAGGTCCTGGTCGTGCATCAATGGTGGATGGAGGACTAGCTACTCCAATCTTTGTAGAAAGTGGTGTTCCACTTTCAACTAGCTCATCATCCTCCATGGTGTATGGATGAAGCTCCTCCTCATGCTGTTGTTGTTGCTGCTCTTGGTCCCTTTCCTCTAACCATGCAAGTGCCTCATCCAAGAGAGGCACCTCAACCTCCATCCTCCAATTAAACTATATATCAATATTGTCCAAAGAAATGACATCCACTTCTGGCTCTTTCTCTATCTCCCTCATCCAAAGCCGAAGACTGTAGTGGATATACACCAATTCATTAAGACGTGGGAATGCCAACCTGTGAGAGGGTCATAAAAAACTTGATGAGTGTTGAGGGTTATAAATTTAAATTACAATAAATGTAATTGGCTAATTGCTTTGTTAAAGTTCTAACTTCTAACCTGTTGCGTCTTTTGGACTGTATTTTGTTAAAAATACTCCAATTGCACTCACAACCCGAAGAGCTACAGGTTTGACTGAGTATTCTAATGGAAACTTTTCATAAATTTGGTGCTTTTGTGCCATAGTTCCTCTACCAAACATCAACAAATAAGAAAGAAAGAAAACATTAAAGTTTTAAACAATGAACATAATTAACTTTCAAATAAAATTTTAAATTTTGAAATTTAAAATACATAATTGAATTTTAAAAATCTAATGACTTTCATGGAATCAAAGTGGTCCTTAGCCTGACTACATGTTGAAAGCCAAATAATCTAGCACATTCTCTATACATCTCTATCTCACGATTTATTTGATCACAAGTGCGAACATCATGTACCATCCTCCGAAGACAAGTAAAGAGGCCATCCATCACCTCGTCATCAAAGTCAAAGTTGCATTTTTAGGAAAATGCAAGGTTGAGGAAAAGTGTTGTTGCATGAATGGGTCGATGGAGCATTTGGGTCCACTGACTCTCAGTCAAATCCCATATCATCATCTGTTTGTTGTACCCAGGGGTACCCTTTCCCTCATAATAGGCTCGGATATATTCTTTGGCCTTATCCATGGCCTCATACAAATAGCCCATTACGGGATTATCGCCATCAACCAATCTCATAACCTTTACCAAAGGTTCAACAACTGAGTCACTGTACACCAATCTAGCAATGGCTCTACCATCCACTCGAATGCTATATATACAATCACGCAACTCACCAGAAACAAACATTTGCTTCAACTCATACTGACATTGAAGCAAATACTGGAGGGTGAGGAAGTGTCACAAAACATGTGACTATTGGATGTCACAACTCCCTATCTTTGGTGTGTGTCCTCATGAGGTTGAGAACAAAACCATGGTTATATATGAACTTAGGGATGTTCTTTGCCTGATCAATCACCTCCTTGATGAAGGGAATTTTCCCCACATCCTCAAGCATCAAATCGATGCAGCGTGCAACGCATGGAGTCCAAAACATTGTGCTATGCCTCTCCATAAGCATCCTACCAGCAACCACATAATTAGCTGGATTATCTGTCATGATTTGCACCACATGGTGTGCACCAATCTCCTCGATGAACACATGAAAAAACTCACATAATAATGATGCATCTTTCACATGTGCAGATGCATCAACTGATTTTATGAACATGGAAACTTTAGGACAATGTACGAAGAAATTGAGAAGGGTCCTACCCTTCCCATCTGTCCATCCATCAGACATCATTGTGCACCCAAATATTTCCAATGATTCCTTGAACTCCGCCAACTTGATATTGATGTCCTTTTTCTCTGCTTGAAGAATAGGCCCCCACAACTCCTCATATGAAGGGGCTTTAAACCCCGAGTCAACAAATACAATGGAATCACACATTGACTACCAAAATGGGTTGTTTCTAGTGATGGTGAGAGGTAATTCACTTAAGAAAAGACACCTCCCCATTAACCTGCTTGCTTCTTGCCGCACCCTTTTTTTAACCACTGATTTAATTGATGGTTGTGCTCCAGCTCTAGTTCTTGGAACAAAGAAAGATGGGATCTGTTGACCACCTATTTTGACTAGGGGTCAACTCCATGTTCCATGAAGATATGTACCTAGTGGTACAACCATTTTGAAGACTTTTTTCTCAACAGGAAAAATTTCCCCCCCACCATGCTTTTTTATGTAATCGAAATTTCCGCTCCCCTGCGTGGGATAATATTGTAATATGCTAGCATGAGTCAATTTTTGTCTAGTTATCTAGGACTTTATCATTAGGGAAGTCTTTCATCGAGTGTTTTTTTCACTCAGGTAATTAACCTTGCTTAACTGCAATTTTAATTATCCTCGAGTTTTTCACTCACAATATTTCTCCAAAGTGGTGAAAGGCATTATAATGATCAAGCCCAAGGGGTAACTAAGGTATAGAAGTGTTGTAAATGACCATGCTAGAAATCTCCTGGAGTCTTGTGAAATCCTGTTAAGTTTTGATAGGATTTTTCAAATAATTAAAATTCCCGCAAACTGGGGATTTTTAATTATTTTTATGTAAAATGTAAAAAAGTGGTCCTTGGGGATATTTTATAGGGGTATGAGTACTCAAATCAAATGTTTTATGAACCCCTACACCCTTGGACCAAGTCTCAGCTCATTTGGACAAGTTTTTCTAGGCCATTGTCCACGAGGAGTCCAAGTTGGTAAAAAATCAGCATGTAATTGGCTAAATTAAAATAGCCAAATTTATTAAAAGTCACTAAAGTCATGAGAGAGAGTGGGAAAAGGATTCCTAATGTCTTTCCTAAGTTGGGAAAGTGATTTTCCATTTACATTGTTGATCATCATTTAGGTTATGTCTCCCTAACTAAAGATTTAAAATTAACTCCTAGAACACTTAATCAACTTAACTTAGTTAAGTAGGGTCTACCCCCCTTGGATTCCCTAGGAGTGAGCCTAGACGGAAAAATTCCAAGTCGAGGTGACAGTGGGTTTGGAATTAGACTTGTACCTCTAAGGACACACCAAGTGGGTTGGAGACTTCTCCACATTAGTAGGTGTGTGTAAGGATGGCAACAGGATCCACCTAACAGGTGAATCTGCGGCTGTGGTGCCCCTACCACTAGCCTCAATGGCATTGACAGATATTCTTGAAATTTGATATGTCTTAAAAGATGCAACTTCATATTTCTTTACAATTGCCTCTTCCTTCTTTCTTTCCTTTGTATTAATTGAATCATGGGAAACTCTCATAATCTATGCACTCACATTTGAACAAGGACCAACATCATGCCCCTGGATTTTGGCCAAATGGTATTTCAACATATATACTCCTCCTATCATACGTGTCCTACATAATTTTTAATATAAATAATTTTGGTTTGTTTCATCTTTAGTTTCACCATACTCCCATAGTGGATCCAAGGCCCTAGTCATGTTTGCTTAGTGCTATGGGAATGGACCTAGGGAAAAAAAACACAAAAAAAACATTAAACCCCACTAGAAAAAATATTGCAGCATATTAATTTCAAAAATCAGCCATTCAAAGAAGAATGTTATCCATGAAAAATGGCATCAACAAGTGGCTAAAAAACTAAAAAAAAACAAGCTAAATACCCCATTGAAATTTTTCAAAAAACCCCCTACATTTTGTTTGTTCTATAAATTATTGGCAAGATGATAAAAAAAAAAAATACTAAATCTAAGCAAACAAAGAAGCAAGAAAACATGCAAGTGTATGGAAACAATTAGCATACAAGTTGGGAAGGGCATACATACCTATGCTTGGAGGTTGTGGATGAAAATTTCAAAGATCCAACCGGTTGAAGTTTGAACCTTGCTCCACCACAAAAAACTTAAAAATTTGTGGATGAATTTATTACCTTGCCTTTGCACACCTCAAATATGCTTGATGGCCTCCACAAACCTCTTCCCTTGCTGCTCCACACAAAATGAAAAATAAAATGACCCAAAAAATACTGAATCGGTCTTTTTACCTCATGGCCTGAGCGCAACTAGGTGATTTTTGCTGACTTTTTCCCGAGTTTTAAAAAAATCATGATCTTTTATAACCTCAAAAAATCGGCTCAATGAAAAAATTGCGAGTTTGGGGATTTTTGTTGATTAATTGGCGATTTTTTCTGCTATGTTATATTTAGTGCCATGGTATGTTTTGTAAATATGACCTACAACTTCATCCCAATGTATGAGTTTTTTAAGGCAATTTTCATATCTATAAATGTACACACCACCAATAGTTTCATAAACCATGAGATTCAATCTTTTTTCAACTCCTTATTCCAACTCTAGGACTATTATTTCTCCAAGAGTGGTTAGTACGTGGGTATCTCTGTATTTTTTTAGATGGTAACCACTGCTTATTTCTCGTGTGACATCAAACTTTGAAAGTCTTTGTCATAGGACCCTAAGTGGGGCATATATGGAGTTAAATGTATATGTAATGGGGTAATTGTATATTGAATAGGGCTCAGCCTAATAAAGGGCCCACATGTGCAATGAGTGAATAGGTATATATAGATGTTATGTAGTTGTTATTGAGGGGAAGATGTGATTTGGATATATGAATGTATTAGGGTATTTGTAGGAGGTTCTCCTATCTTTAAGGAGTTATTGTGTATCTCATCTCTCTTGTCTATCTTGGATTTGTGCTCCACGCTCACATTTGGTGTACATGATGTGTACTTTGATTTCTTATGATAGTTTAAGTGGTTGGTGCATAACATTATGTATTAGAACATACAATCATTGGATTTGGTTCAAAATGAGTCATCTTGGTATTTTTGCTAAAACTTTTTTTTGGGAAGTTTCATACAATGAAATTCTTGTAAGCCTGAGGAGACATAGCGAAGTATCCATGGTAAAAAATTCAAGTTTTGGTTCTCTATACTCTTGGAAATACACGTTGTGGAAATTAGGGTTTTTTATTAGTCCCAAAACTGGTCTCAAAAAAGGTTTCTTGGAAAAACAGTCATATCTAAAGATAATGAAGTCAAAATTGAGTGCTAACACTTCCATTAGAAAGAAGACAAAGCTTAGTGTTTTTAGTCTAAATTTTAGAAGTTGATTTGAAAAATTGGACATGTGGTAGTCCATACAAGTTTGATCTCATGAAAGGAACAAAATCAAGAAGTTTTGGGAATGTTACCATAACCTTTTCTTGGAATATCGAAATTTGGTCAAACTTGTGGCACTGCAGAGAAGACATCAAACTACAATGGGCAAATATTTCAGAGTTATAGGGGCTGAAATTTTAGAGATACTTCAAGAGAAATGTTGGCCAGCAAGACATTCTCCAAATTAGGGTTTTAAAAGGTATGCTAACTTGAAATTAACATAAATTTTATTGGGATGTTTGATTGAGGTGATTCAAAGAGGAAACACAAGAGAATATGTTGGAAAAAGACAAAATAACAAATTGTATCATCATTGTTAAGATATTAAGGTTGTAAGTTGAGGGGCTTCATTAGGTCCCTAGTTAGAACTAATGGAAATACCTTAGTCTATAGGAGATGAAAATGAGAATTCTTTTATGAAAATTTCAAGAAAGAAAATTCAATCCATTATTGAAAAATTGATGAAGGTTAGAATATTAAGACAAGAAAAGGAGTCCTCAATGGAAGAATTGAAAAATAAGGATGAAGAAATCAAAGGGTTGTGTAAGCATAATCAAGACCTTCTTAATTATGTTAAGAATGTGAAAAGATGTTTACAAGAGTCTAAATCAAAGAATAAGGATGAATATATTTCTATAAAAGTTGAAGAGGATACTACCAAAAGACTTGAAAAGGAAATCTCGAAGAAGGTTAAAGAGCCCTAAATACAGATGAAGTAAATTCATAAATTCAATCTAGAATTGAAGAAGGAAGAAACAAATTGATGGAAAATATCACTATTTAGCTTCAAAAACAAAAGGAAGACAAGATTCAAGGTCAGTAGAAAATACTTAAAAAGTGGAGCTTCATTGCGAGGATGCACATGTCAAATATGATGGCATTATCTCAAAGGCTAGAGTAATCAATGACCAAGTAGAGAGGACAGAGGATGCCATTCTCTCTAAAAACAAGATGGATGACATCGATGTGCAGAATGAAGGGAAACTATCAAAGGAGAAACCACATCAACACCCTCATTACCAGGAAGTTTTGAAGAAAAACAAGAAGATTGACAACAACATTACCAAGTAAGAAGATGGAATAATAAATAATATGCATGGAATAGGGCATTACAAAACCATTATTCGAAAAGATATTATCAAAGACTGACAACTACAACAAATTGGAGAAGCCACAACAACAACTCATGGAATCAAAAGAAATAAGCTTTTTGGAGGGTACCATGTTATGGCTCCAAGGGGTGCATATATGTAGTTGAATGTATATATAATGGGGTAATTGGATCATCAATGGCAACAAGAAGCATGGATATAAGGAAGTTCTTTTACTTGGTTTCATCACATATAAAGCCCTTAATTGCAAAGCTTTGAGGATAAAAAATTTTGAAGGAGGGTACTATGATATGACCACAAGGGGTGCATATATGGAGTTAAATATATATGTAATGGGGTAATTGTTTATTGAATAAGGGTTGACCTAATAAAGAGTCCACATGTAATGAGTGAATAGATATATACATACGTTATGTAGCCATTATTGAGGGGAATATGTGATTTGGATATATGAATGTATTAGAGTATCTAGAGAAGGTTCTCCTATCTATAAGGAGTTATTGTGTAACTCATCTCTCTTATCTATCTTGGAGTTGTGCTCCATACTCACATTTGGTGTACATGGTGTGTACTTTGGTTTCTTATGGCATAAAAAGATTAAATAAAAAAAAAAAATTAGAGGAAATTTTCAAAAACTGAAATAGAACTAAATGGTTAATCTCATAAGTTAAAATTATTTGAGTCTATTAAGATTCTAGTAGTGGTCAAGTATTCAATTGTTGTAAATTTTCTCACACCCCTATGTCCATGTTCGAATATGCATAGATTAGGTTTGTGTGACATTAAATCAACTCTTTACTAACTATGCATGACTATACATAATATATATTTATTGCCATGGTATGTTTTGTAAATTTGACCTACAACTTCATCTCACTATATATGATATATTTTTAGTTCCACGGTTTGTTTTGTAAATTTGACCTATAACTTCATCCCATCGTATGAATTTGTTAAGGAAATTTTCATATCTATAAATGTATGAACCACCACTAATTTTAGTGACCATGAGATTCAATCTTTTTTTAATTCCCTATTCCAACTCTAGCTCTATTATTTCTTCCAAGAGTGGTTAGTACTTGGGTGGCTATGCATTTTTTTAGATGGTAACCACTGCTTATTTCTCATGTGAATGAATTGGGCTTTTTCAACTAACACGTGTTAATTTTTTTTAATCTCAACGACCTAAGCAATCATATCGGATCTAATAACTATTGCTGAAATAAATAACTCTTGCATGTAGCGGAAAATAATGAGAAAAACAATCACACAACACACAAAATTTATGCTCTTCAAGATCAATTCTTCATCAATAACATCATAACTTACAAGAGCTCCCCTCACAGGGATAATGGCTCTAAGAAAAAACTAAATCCACAAACCAAGTATGAAACCTGAACCAAAGTGCCTCGATCAACATGCTGCTGAAACTCTGAGGCTGCTGAAACCCTCGCGACTGAAACTCAATGCTGCTGAAACTCAGTTCACTGAAACTCAACATTGCTAAAACTCTGTTGTCGCGTTGCTGAAACTATGATTGTTGAAACTCATGTTGTTGAAACTTTGAGGTTGTCCATACGGATCTATATGGATATGCTACTGCAATAAATGTGGCCTCCTCCTATAGCGTGCAACTTGCTGCAATGGATGCAACTTGCACCCACACGTGCAATTCAGCCATATGGATTTGTTGTTGGAATGTGTGCACTTTGGCTTGGAATGGGTGCAACCTATTTTGTCTTCTCGCTAAGTTGAAAAATTGACTCTGATTTTTCTTCTCTTCTCTCACATGACTTGTGAAATGAAGAATGAAATGTGTCTTTTCCTTTACCCATCCTATCTTTTGTCCTGGGTGACTTACCTAATCTCAACGATCAAGATTAGATTGTGAGATCAACGGTTCTCATTTAATTAAATCATTAAGTGTCTTTTTGCTTAAGTCACTTCATTAATTAAAAATCACTTTACAAAAATACATTCACTTTATTAATTAATTAATAAAGTGAATCATTAGGAAAAGGTACAGATACATTTAATGATGATTTTCACAAGTAGACACATGATTTAATAAGCTACAAAAACTAACACTCCCTCTTAGTGAGGAAGGTATTCTCCACAACTCCAAGCTTGTCCTGAAATGGAACAAATTTTCCCTTTCCCAAGGGCTTGGTGAAAATGTTTACCAACTTCTCATTTGTAGGAATATATTGAAGCTGAACTGCTCCCTTTTGCACTCTATCCCTGATGAAATGGTATCTGATCTCAATATGCTTAGACACATCATGAAACACTAGATTCTCCGAGAGTTTGATGAAACTTTAGTTATCACAATGGATCACTGTCCGCTCAATCTCCTAACCAATCAATCTTGTGAGTAGCTTGCAAAGCTAGATGGCTTCACAATTAGCTAAACTCGCTTCCATGTACTCTGCCTCTGTTGAACTCAGTGCTACTAAAGTCTGCTTCCCATTGAAACAGGAAATAAATGTTGATCCCAAACTGAAGTTGCACCCTAAAGTACTCTTCTGATCTGTATCACTGCCCACCCAATCTGAATCAGAGTACCCCTCCAATCTGACTCCATCTTCACCAAGGTACTGCAAACCATATCCCACTGTACCCTACAAATATCTGAGCATGTGCTTTGCTACCACCTGATGAACCTCCCTCGGCTACACCATGAACTGGCTCAGGGTGTTGACATCAAAGGAAATGTCTAGTCGAGTATTGACCAGACACATCAATGAACCAATCAATTGTGTATATAGTCTAGGAATTACCAACTCTGAAACTGAAGAATCACTCTTCTTTAGGTTGGTCACCATAGGAGTGGTCATTAGTCTGTTATCCTACATCCTTAATCTCTTCAAGATCTCCAAAACATACTTCCCCTATCTGAGGAAGATCTCCCCCGATCGTTGCCAAACCTAAAGTCACAAAAAATAGTGCATCGACCTGATGTCCTTCATCTCAATATCTGACATAGATTTGACTTGCAACTTGTAATCAGACTCTCAACACCTGTCAGAATGAGATCATCCACATACAACACCAAGATGAGGATCTCATATCCAACCAACAAGAAGTATAGGTTGGGCTCTGCCTCACTCTTGATGAAGCCCATGTCCTGTAGATATGTGTCGATCTTGGAGTACCAGGACCTGGGTGCCTGTTTGAGTCCATACAAGGCTTTCTTAAGCCTGTAAACATATGTTTCGTTGTCATGGACTTCAAATCCCTGTGGCTTCTCAATGTATACCTCTTCCTCAATTATGTTGTTGAGGAAGGCGGTCTTCACATCCATATGATGAATTCTCCAACCCATCTTAGAAGCTATAGAGATAACTGCTTGTATAGAGGAGTATATGGCTACAGGGGGAAAAGTATCCTCGTAGTCTACTTCCTCTCTCTAATAAAAACCATGAGCCACAAATCTGGCCTTGTATTGCTGAATTTTATGTTTATTCAGAGTTCATTAACTTTATTTAACATTTCACATTAGCATTAGCATAGAGGAAGCATAAACCATATACAATAGCCGCAGTAAATAACTAAGATCACAAGAAGAGAACCATGCACAAGATACACAAGAATTTATCCTGGGAAACCCTTCTGCACAAGGGAAGAAAACCGAACAACTTTTCACTAGAATAATTTCTCAAGAGAAGATCCAAGACCAAAGAAGAATGACGTTAGTCTCCAAAGATAGCGCACTAGTCCAAGGGAGAAAAATAACCAAGAGAGAATGATCCAAAGTGATGATCTCCAAATGGGAGATGGCTCTCTATATATACAAGTCCATCATGTGAATTGTCACATCCAAGTGGTGCCACTCAATAGGGCTGACTTGGTCTTCTAGGTCTCCTACGCAAGGCTTGGGCCTTCTTCCTTCTTTGATGTGATNAGTCTCCAAAGATAGCGCACTAGTCCAAGGGAGAAAAATAACCAAGAGAGAATGATCCAAAGTGATGATCTCCAAATGGGAGATGGCTCTCTATATATACAAGTCCATCATGTGAACTGTCACATCCAAGTGGTGCCACTCAACAGGGCTGACTTTGTCTTCTAGGTCTCCTACGCAAGGCTTGGGCCTTCTTCCTTCTTTGATGTGATAGTTAAAGGTATCCTCCATCTCATCACACATGGATACACCGAATGTGGATCTTCTCATCTCGTGTAGGGGCCACAACACACTAGAACACACTAGGTCAACACAGCTCAGTCCATCAAGGAGTACGACCACATAGTTTCCACAAGTCAACCCAACTCAGTCCATCAAGGAGTACGACCTGGAAAATATCCCAACCACATGGGCTACACCCCAAGGGTTGTTGGGAACCATCCCAATATCTCATCACAGGTCAACCCAACTCAATTCATCGAGGAGTACAACCTGAAGAATGTCCCAACGACATGGGCTACACCCCAAGGGTCGTTGGGCACCAACCCAATCCAACTTATCAGTCCATCGATAATTTTCATACTCAACTCAGTCCATCGAGGAGTATCACTCACAAGTCAACCTAGATCATTCCATTTAGGAGTATCACTCACAGGTCAACCCAACTCAATCCATTAAGGAGTACGACCTTGATAATGTCTCATGAAGTTGCAATCATCAACACTCCCTCTTAGCAAGAGGGGCATTCTCTACCACTCCAAGTTTATCATGAAAGTACTCGAACTTCAACTTGGCAAGCGACTTGGTGGGAACATTTGCAATCTTCTCATCAGTAGCAAGGTACTGCACCAGTACTGCTATCCTCTACACCATATCTTGAATGTAATGAAACTTGATCTCAACATGTTTCGATCTATCATGAGATACTGGATTCTTTGAGAGCTTCACACAACTTTGGTTATAACAATGAATCACAGTGGGATCCAACATATGTCCAAACAATCCTGCAAGGAGCTTCCAAAGCCACACTGCTTCACATACTTCCATACACACTGCAATATACTTGGCTTCTGCAATGCTCAAAGCCACAAAAGTCTATTTCCTGCTACACCAGGAAACCATGGCAGACCCAAAGTTGAAGCAACACCCTAAGGTGCTCTTTCTGTCAACTGTGCTCCCTGCCCAATCAAAATCAACATATCCCTATAGTCTCATGTCAATACTGAAAGAATATCTCAGGCCGTATCCAACTGTGCCTCGCAAGTATGTCAATACATGCTTTGTTTCTACCTAATGCATCTGTCTCGATTGATTCATGAACTGGCTAAGTGCACTCACTGCATAAAAAATATCTAGTCTGGTGTTGACCAGATACATCAATGATCCAATCATATGTTGGTACATCATTGGATCAATCAAGTCTAAATTGGAAGAAGACTCACTCAAATTCTTCATATTCGACACCATCGATGTGGTCATGGACTTACAGTCCAACATCCCAAATCTCCTCAGAATCTCAACTGTGTACTTCCCTTGACTTAGGAAGATCTCATCAGTTCTCTGCCACACCTCTAGTCCCAAGAAATAGTGCATCATACCAATATCCTTCATCTCAAATTCAAAGGCCAACTCATGCTTGCACCAAGTAATGAGGCACTATGCATCGGTGAGAAATAAATCATCAACGTACAAGATCAAAATTAGGGACTCACCATCAACAATCTTATAGGACAGGTTGGAATCAACAACACTCTTGTTGAAACCCAAAATCATAAGGTATCCATCAATCCTCACATACCAAGCTCAAGGTGCCTGCTTGATTTCATACAGGGCCTTCTTCAAATTGCACACATGGGACTCCTTCCCATGAATCATGAAACTATTTGGCTGCTTGATGTACACCTCTTCCTTAATCTCTCCATTGAGGAAGGTTGTCTTTACATCCATCTAATGTAATCTCCAACCCATGTCTAAAGCAAGTGCAATGATCATCCGAATGGAGGTGCACCGAGCAACATGAGAAAATGTCTCCTCATAGTCTATTCCCTCTACTCGAGAGAATCCTCTAGGCACCAATCGTGCTTTGTGCTTCTCAATGCTCTTGTCAGCTGCATGTGTGATCTTATAGATCCACTTGGAAGTCACCACAGACGTCCCCTTAGGTCTCGGAATAATATCCCACACATCATTCTTCATCATGGACTGATACTCCTCCATCATGGCATATCTCCATACCTGCTGACTAGATGCCTCGTATTAGTAAGGCTCAAAATCAATGATGTGGCTCATCACTGCAACATAGCTCGAGAATCTCTGAGGTCTCTTACTTTCTCTGAAAGTACCACAGGGAATTGCATGTCCCTCTTTCTCCTACAAAGTCTGATGAGCCCATGCAGGCCACTTCCGGCATACTGCAATATCTTTGAGAACATCAACATGATCCATAGGATCAACTGGATCAATAGGCTCAACTATCTTCATGGGCTCAACCATCTCCCTATGAACTGTTGAAGGGTGAGGGGGAGAAGATACCATATCTTCCTTCCTCTCACTATCAATCTCCATGTGAGATCCTTAAGATCTCTTGAAGGCTACTTCCTCCTCAAAGGAAGCATCCCTTCTCATCTCAATCTATCTCTGACTTGGGATGTAAATACAATATGCCTTTGAAGACTCACTATACCCAATAAATGTACCCTTCCTGCCTTAAGGGTCTAACTTCGTCCTTTTCTCCTTGGGTACGTGAATGTAAACAAGACACCCAAATATCTTGAAGTGTCCAACCTTAGGATTCACTCTGGTGAAGGCCTCCTCAGGAGTCATATCCTTCAAAATATTATGAGGGATCCTATTCTAGACATACACAACCATCATGGATGCCTCTGCCCACAAAAACATAGGCAAACTCTGATCATGAGTCATCGCCTTCATTGCCTCAACAATAGACCCGTGCTTTCTCTCTTCAACCCCATTTTCCTGGGGGTTGTAAGGAACATTGTACTCCCTCTTGATCCCTGCCTCAACACATAAATCACTGAAACCCTTGGAGGTGTATTTTCCTCCATTATTTGATCTCAGTATCTTGATCTTATTTCCTGTCAGGTTCTCAACCTGTGCTCTGTAGTCCTGAAACTTGCCAAGGACTTCTTCAGATTCCTTGGACTTCAAGAAGTAAATTCAAGTCTTTCTGGAGTAGTCATCAATGAAGATCACATAGTATAGGTATCCACTCAATGAAGCAGCTATCATAGGCCCACACAGATCTGAATGCACCAGGTCTAAGATCCCCTTGGATCTGCTGTCATTGCTCGGAAAATACCCCTTGGCATTCTTTCCAAGAGCACGGCCTCTGAAAATGCCATCATGCTCTACAGGAAGTGTTGGAAGACCTGTCGCCATCTTACCTAGAGAGGTAAGAGCTCTATAATGTAAATGAGAAAGTCTCCTATGCCATAACTCACTCAGACTAATAGAATCATGCACAAAGGCCCGAACTAGTCATACTGTCAATCTATACAAACTATCTTCTCGAACACCAATCACATGGGCTGACCTCATACTAGTGTTCGTGTGCCATGCAAGAACCTTACTATCAGAGAAGGCAACCTTGTATCCTTTTTCCTCCAAGTCTGAAATAGAGACAAGGTTCCTTCTCATCCCCGGTACAAACAATACATCACTCAAATGAAGTGGGCTACCGGAATCTAACTTGAAGGAAATGGCCCCAGATCCCTTCACAGTATATCTAGCATCATCACCAAGTACAACATGCAACCGAGAGTCTTTCTCTACTAGATCATTGATGTGCTCTCTATATTTAGTCATATGTCTGGAAACACCACTATCAATTAAATAAATATCACAACTAGTAGGAATCGTGCATGAGAGGGTTGAAATGAAGAAGAACTCCTCATTGTCATTGCTTCCTTTCCTTGACTTCTATTGGGGTGGCTCTTAGTCAACATCAGCGGTGGAGGCATGCTACTTCTTATTCTTCCACAACAGGCACTCTCTAGCATAGTGGCCAAACTTCTCACATTTAAAGCACTAGACCTTTGAAAGGTCCTTTTTACACTTAGGAGCTAGTCTGGGCTTCCTTTCTTTGAATGATTTGCCTCATCCTCTTCCTTTTCCTTTTCTTGCATGAGAGGCAAGGGCATGAAATTCATCATTATGGGAACTTTGTGCACCTCTGGCAGCAAGTTTGGTCTCCTCCTGAGTACAATCTACCCATAACCGATTAAACTTAGGCAATTTGTATCACCCACTAATACTCTGAATGAATGGATTCCAATGGCTTGGAAGACCATTAAGAGTCAACATGACAATCTCTCTATCTGAGATGATCTCTCCAATGGCACCCAACTGATCTCTGATCTCAGATATCTTCATGAAGGTGGAAACTGTATCTTCCTTAGCCATCTTGACGTTCTGAAGCTGGTGCTTCAAGGCAATGACTTTGTTGGTGTTGTTGCTCGCAAACAACTTATTCAAGGCATCGAACATCTCTTTAGTTGTCTTTAGTTGGGATATGCATAGAATCAAGTGGTCTCTCACATAGTAGATGATGATACTTCTAGCTCTTGCATTATTCTTCCTCCACTAAGACTTCTCTGACGCATCAATAGGTTCTGGCACAACCTCTTCCAAAAACTTCATCAGATTACTCTCTTACAGAGTGATGAGTATCCTAGACTTCCAAGAGTAGAATTTGGAGGCTCCATCAAGCCTATCTTCCACTTGAACACTTGTCACCATGGCTGCAAAATCCCTAGGACCAAAAATAATGCCAAAAATTCAAACTTCTTCGATCTGCAATCTGAAAGTTGCAGAAGATGTGCTAGGGTAGGGTGCACTTGTCTATGAAAGAATTATGCCCAATGACCTAGGGAATAATGCTCAATGAGGTTGAGAGGGAAAGTATAGCTACAACCAAACCCTAGTGAAATTGTAGAAAAAGAGCTAGACAGTTGCAGAAGAGGGTTAGCGAACTTGTGCAAATGGCTTCTTCAAGAACACTGCTTCGGTACCATGTTGAATTTTATTCTTATTTAGAGTTCATTAACTTTCTTTAACATTTCACATTAGAATTAGCATAGATGAAGCATAAACCATATGCAATAGCTGTAGTAAACAACCAAGATCACAAGTAGAGAACCATGCACAAGATACACAAGAATTTATCGTAGGAAACCTTTCTGCACAAGGGAAGAAAAATCAGTGACCTTTCACTAGAATAATTTTTCAAGAGAAGATCCAAGACCAAAGAAGAATAACTCTAGTCTCCAAAGATAACACACTATTCCAAGGGAGTGAAATAACCAAGAGAGAATAATCCAAAGTGATGATCTCCAAATGGGAGATGGGTCTCTATATATACAATTCCATCATGTGAATTGTCACATCCAAGTGGTGCCACTCAACAGGGCCGACTTGGTCTTCTAGGTCTTCTGCACAAGGCTTGGTCCTTCTTCCTTCTCTGACGTCATAGTGAAAGGTATCCTCCATCTCGTCACACATGGCTACACCTAATGTGGACCTTCTCATCTCATCTAGGGGCCACAACCCACTAGAGCACACTATGTCAACCTAGCTCGGTCCATCGAGGAGTATGACCACATAGTGTCCACAGGTCAACCCAAATCGGTCCATCGAGGAGTATGACCACATAGTGTCCACAGGCCAACCCAGCTTAGTCCATCAAGGAGTATGACCTTAAAAATATACCAACCACAGGGGCTACACCACAAGGGTATTTGGGCACCAACCCAGTATGTCATCACAGGTCAACCCAACTCTGTCCATCGAGGAGTATGATCTGGAGAATGTCCCAACCACATTGCCTACGCCCAAGGGTTGCTAGGCAATAGCCCCAATACAACTTATCAGTCCATCGATAAGTGTCATACTCAGCTCAGTTCATCGAGGAGTATCTCTCACAGATCAACCCATCTCAGTGCATCGAGGAGTACAACCTGGAGAATGTCTCACGAATCTACAATCATCAACATGTACTTCTACACATTTCCATCTGCTACATGCTTTACCTTGTAAAGCCACCTGGAATTCACAAGTGACTTCCCCTATGGTCTCGACACAATCTCCGAGACATCAATGCACATGATGGAGTTATGCTCTTCCACCATGGCACCTCGTCATACCTGTTGGCTAGCTTCTTCCTCATAACTAGAAGGCTCTAAGTATATGATGTTGGTCTTCAAAGCCATATATCGTAGAAACTTCCATGGAGGTCTACTCTCCTTGAAGGTGGACATTGGAGGCTCAACATGCTCCCAAAGGAGCCGATTCCTGCTCCACCTCCACTGGAGTTTGGCTCTCTGAACTGGAATTCTCTACTCTTGGCTCTGTCTTTGGAACCACCTCCTATGATCCCTCTGCATCTGCTGGTAGGTCCTGAGATTTCCTAGATGCCAAGTTCTCCTTGAACTTGACATCTCGGCTCACCACTATCTTATGTTGATCTAGCAAGAACACCCTGTAAGCCTTCGAATCCTCATTGTACCTCACCAAACCGCCCCTTTGTCCTGAGGGATGAAACATTTTCCTCTTCTCCATAAGAATTTGGATGTAGACTGGACAACCAAATATCTTGAGATGTCCTATCATGGGTCTGCTACCTGTGAATGCCACCTCTGAAATCTTTCCCTTCAGTATACGATGTGGACTCCTATTCTGCAAATACACAGTTGTATTGCAAACCTCTACCCAGATATACATAGGCAAACTCTGGTCATGGAACATGGCCTTCACTGCACTGATGATGGACCTGTTCTTCCTCTCTGCAACCCCATTTTGCTAATGGTTGTAGGCCACTGTCTTCTCCCTCTTGATCCTTGCCTCCTTTGCAAAAATCAAGGAACTTTGTAGAGGTGTACTCACCCCCGTTATCTATCCTCAAATTCTTGTTCTTCCTTCCTGTCATGTTCTCCACTTGATCTTTGAAAGCTCAGAAGTGACTAAAGACCTCATCCTCGGTCTTCATGAAGTAGATCCAGGACATCTTGGAGAAGTCATCAATGAAGGTCACATAGTAGGATGCACCCTTACTGAAGCTACTGACATTGCCCCCCCAAAGTCTGAATGGATCAAATCCAAGATGCCCTTGGATCAAGTCTCTCTCCTAGGAAAGACTGCCTTGACATTCTTGTCAAGTGTGTAGCCTTTGCACACCCCCTGCTAGTCGAGACTGAATTTTGGAATCCTAGTGACCATATGCCTTAGTAATGGTAGAGTTGTATGATGGAGATGACCCATCCTCCCGTGCCACAAATCACACAACCTCTCATTCGTGTGAAACAATGCATGCATAGGCTAGCCATGAAGTCTATAAAGGTTCCCATCGCAGACTCCAATCCTCACAATAGTGTCTGGATTATCTCCCTATGGGCGAATGAAGATCTGCCCCCTTCGAAAGTTAACTTCATAACCTTTGTCCTCCATTGCTAAGATGGACAACAATTTCTTCAAACCAGGTATGTATAGTACCTCATGCGCATCAAAGAATCCTTCTAACTCAAGTTGGAACTGCACTGTCCTTTGACCCCATACTGGATACTTGGTCTCATTGCCAAGTTCTATGTCAAGATTTGAGCCATCTTCTGATAGGATGTTGAATAGCTCTCTATCCTTTCTCATGTGGCGATATGCACAACTGTCCAAGTACCATGCACCCTTGGGAGTGGTGTTGGTAGAAAGACAAGAAACAAATGCACAGTCACTCTCTAACTTGCATGCAAGCTCACTCAACTGGGTATCTGCTGATGTTGCAACTGATGACAGTTTGACCAATCTGCAAAAGAGGATTTGGTCAATTACAGTGCCCGACATGATCAATCAACAAAAGGACATTGATCTATTTAATAATGACTCAATAATAAATAGAATACTCTTTGTAGTTAGAATATTTCAACACTCCCCCTTAACAAGAAGGGTATTCTACAACATCATTAGGAGAGAGAGAGGGCAACAACATCAACAACATCTGGAACACTGATTGGCATATCTATAAATCATCAGAAGTTTTTCTCATCATCAATATCATCATCTACAACAAGGAGATGGAATGGCATCATCATCATCTCCATCAACATGGGTTAGTATAACACTAATACATCATCATCATCAATAAAAACACGAGGCTGATACAACATCAACAACAATGACATCACAACATGAAGGCTGGAGAATCATCAACATCAACACTAAGCTGGAAATCTTCAGCACGAAGCTGGAATCTCATCAACATCAACAATAATATTGAAATCTTCAGCACGAAGTTGGCATCTCATCAACATCAACACGAAGATGGAAATCTTCAGCATGAGGTTGGCATCTCAATAACATCAACACGAAGGTGGAAATCTTCAGCACGAGGCTAGCATCTCAATAAAATCAGCACGAAGCTGGAAATCTTCAGCACGAGGCTGGCATATCAACAACATTAGCACAAAGCTGGAAATCTTTAGCATGAGGCTGCATCTCAACAACATCAACACAAAGCTCAAAATATTCAGCACAACACTGACATCTCAACAACATCAGCACAGAGCTGGAAATCTTCAACACGAGGTTAGCATCTCAACAACATCAGCACGAAGCTGGAAATCTTCAGCACTAGGCTGGCATCAACACTATTCCCCATTTTGAGGGAGGTCCTTTCAGACTACACCAAGCTTGTCTTGAAAGTGATTTACATGAGATAGAGACTTGGTCAACACATCAACAA
>JASDQU010588289.1:39775-73368 GCA_032191745.1 Picea mariana | reverse complement strand
GGCAGACTTGGAGCGTATATAGGTCAATTAGTTAGGTGTTTACTGTTTATGTTAAGTAGTTTAATATAAAAGTTAGTTTAATTAGATTTATATTAAATCGTTTAATATCAGTAAGACAGATTAGATTGTTTAATTTCAGTAGTTTCTATTTCCTTTGCATAAAACATAAAATATAAAAAAGAGATTCTTGGCTGTCTTAGGGCAGCGAACACATGAGTTTTGCAGGTTTTAATCAAATCTGTAGTTTGTCTATAGTGTACATTTGTGAATAGGGAATAACCTGGCTGACAATTAAGTAGTTGATTTAAGTTATTATAATCGTAGTTAGTATCTTGTAAATATATAATAGTTAGTAGTTCATAGTTAGATTAGTATAGTTAAGTTAAGTTTGTTTTATTAGTTTCTAGTTTCCTTTAATTTAGTTTGATTTCTTTTATTTAGTTAGATTAGTTTATTTTAGTTTGTTTTATTAGTTTCTAGTTTCCTTAGTTTAGATCACTTAACTTAGATAAAATTTTCTCTTTGGTTTCCTTACGAGACCTTAGAGCGGCCAACGGAGCCGTTAAACTCGTCAGGGTGGTCCATACCAAACGGCTTGGGTTATTTAGACAACCCCAGATCGGTTCCACTGTCCCAGTTGACGGACGGTCAATTTCGCCCGTCAACAGGAGGATAACCAATTGAACCCTAAGGAGGACAGACAATATGACCTGGAGGAGGGTAACCAGTTTGACCCCGAGGAGGATAAGATGATTGACTATGGGGACCCCAAGTGGGATTCATGACACCTAGGAATGGTTGTCCAGATTACAATCCAGAAGGGATAGGATTTAAATATCCTCCTTGTAGGGTTGGATTAAAATATCCTACTTAAAGTGGTGGATTAAAATATCCTCCCTAACGTGGTCCCCAAGTTTTTTGTGGGTTTTTGACAAAAAGACTTGGAACTTGCTCCCTGCTATAGGTTGGGTAACGATCAAGACTTGTCCACTAAATGGGGGTTTCCCCCCCGAAGGGACTTGTCCACTGAATGCGGGTTTCCCCCCGGTAGGGACTTGTCCACTAATGGAGGATTTCCCCCCCAGACGATACTTGTGGTACGACAGGGTTTTGGATTCTAATATGGGAAGGTGTCCCAATAGGATTTTGTGGTGTGAATGAAAGTACTACTTGAAGATGCATCATTGGTGTAAATTTCATAGTGATTTGTAAATGACTAGGAAGGAAAAGCCCTGTATCACTTGATATTTGACCTGAAGTGGTAGCAATGTTAAGTGTTGGTACTATAGGATGACCAAGGAAAGGACTCCATGGTTCTATACCTGTGTTAGTAACGACATGTGTATGTGGAGGTGCATAAAATGGTCGATTCAAATTGAATTTTTCAAAAATATCATGGCTTGATGGATTTTTCCATATAGGATGAACATGAGTTTGACTTGGATCTACCATTCTAATAGTATAGGCAGGGGTTGTATATCCTTCACTTATGTTGAGTTGTTCTGATTCCATATTAACTTCTTCGTATAGCCTTGACAGTAATATGGGATAATCTTCAGGTATGCTATTTCCTAAAGAATCTACTTGGACAAGAAGCGGATCAAGAGGGTTGGTCAGTGGTGGGTTTACAAAAGAGACAACACCTTTCTAAATTGTTGCAATTTCTCCCTCAGGATGTTCAATTAATGGAATATCAACACTCCCAGTGTCAGAATAGTTTTCTTCTTCGAAAACTTCTCCACGAAAAGTGTCTTTAGGTGAATTGGGAGGTAAGGATTCGTAACCTTCTAGAGGAAACCCTTGCATCCTACATGATCAGTGAAGACCTTTATCAACCACAATACCAGTTCTTAAGGACAACTAGGGAGAATAAGTAACACTCGCTAAAAATCTAAAAAGATGAACAAGCAAACCAATATCTTCTCACAATGAACTTACTAGTTGGTGATAAAATCCAACATCACGGGAACACGTGAGAAGGGGATGGGATTGAGAAGGTGGATAAGTTATGTTGGTGACCTACTTAACAAACTTACACCTTGGTGCAAGTTCCCTCACAGTTTTATCTGCGGGTTGCCCTCCAAGGAACCCGAGTGAGTTTGACCAACGTCTCACCCAGGTACAAGAAAGACTCCCCTTTGTCATCACCTTATGTATAGACCCTAAGGAATATGACCACTAAGTTTACCAATTCACAGTCAACCTCTGGGTGGGTACAATCGACAATCGGGTTCGAATGTATGGGAAGGATATCAAGTCTGAAATCCTTCAAGAGAACTGAAGACAAGTGGACCGGTAAAATCCTGAGGACCTAGAACAGATTCGAGATTCATGAAGCTCCGAGACCAAGTGAAACAACCAATTATTAGGAAGAACTCCTAATATACGATCATTCCTCTACGATTGGTTAAGCCTCGGAGGGATAATCTCCATTTATCTCCCATACATGACCTCATGTTTAACCCCTGTGTGAGAGGGGGATCCCAACTATGCTAATACAAAAATTGTATTTTCTCTCCCTATTGCAAGATTCTATGTGTGTCTTTAATGCTTTGAAGAGTTAACCTCTCAGCCTATTCCAAAGCTCTAACCCTGGTCTAATGTTGGTTTAAAAAGTTTAAAAAGAAAATTTGCTAGATCATTTTTAATTGATGTTTGTTTTCATGGTTGTTTGTTACTCAAGGGTGAATGATAATGAAAGTGATGATGTTTTTGAGACTCAACTCCAAAAAGAAAGCAAACGAATGAGATGCAATTGTTCTTTTTCGATGAACTTATAATTATGGGAAGGAGAGGAGTTTTTTTTTTTGTTTTTTTGTTATTACTAACAAACACTCAAAATAATTCAACACTTAATGCAATTTGTTCCCAAAGAGAATCCACACATTAGCCAAATTATCAAAAGAAAATCTTTCAAGTTTCCAAAACCAATGCATACAAAGTTCTTCAAATTTTCTTTGTTTGATTTTTAGATGCAAGAAATGATGTGCTTCTAATGCTTCTTTCTTTCAATAACAATGAAATAGTTTACCACTAAAATGACATAGAACATGAAGCAAAATATTATCCAAATAAAGATACTCACAAAAGAAATCAAAGAAAATTAAACTTACTCAAACAAAGATCCCAAGAAGACAAGAAATCAAGAAAATCACTCTTAGCAATCTTTGAAAAATGAGCAGCAATAAATGACATCGAAGCTAGGTTGTGGTAGGCAATTGAGTTTCAATTCATTCAATCAAAAGAAGATTGATAAGGAACTCAATGAACAACAAACCTTTGCAGACTCTTTCAATCAATCTGATAACTGATGATCTTGTGAAACAAGGACTAAACCAATGAAAGGTAAATCAATCTCGCAATCAATACGAAGTTTACAAGCTCAATAAAGATGAATACCAATTCCTTGAACCAAAAGCCAAAGAACAATTTGAGGACTCCTGGGTTAAAACCTATGATCAACAGATAGAACATAACTTGGAAAAAACCTTGAGGTTCTCACAAAAAGGAGAGGGTGGCACTCTCATATTCAAAGAGACAGAGCATTGTGGTGCTCCTAATAGGGCTCAGGGGGAGCGCTAGTCTAACAGTGGTGCTGATGGGTGTTCTATATGCACTAATTCCCTCAATTAAATTGTCAACCCAGGGTAAGTAAAATTATAGTTGTAGCACTATATATGCCAAGGTAGAAAATCTAGAGGTAGTATATTCTAACTAAGGAGATGGTCTATCTGAGGGCTAATCTACTTAAGCAAAGACTATCAATGAGCAAACCCTATCAAGGAACTTAAACTATTTACCCTAAGTAACTTTTAAACAATGGATCGATGGATTGTCCTAAGGAAGCAAATGAAAACCCTACTTTGAACAAGTTAACTTAATCAATATAATGAGCAAAAGCAATCCATCTATTTAATCTATTCAACTTAATGAAAAATAGCAACAAAAAACTAATCTAATCAATCTATTCAAATTAATGAGCAACAACAACAAGTACACAAGTAAACAAACAAACAACTACCCTATTAAAACTTATGTAGTAAGTAAACTAATAAAAACTACTCAACATGTAACTAATCAACTATTAAACAAGTGAACTCTATTCTTAAGATAAAACTCATAATTACTTCTAATCTACAAAGCAAAATCTTAACCTATTGAATTAAAAGCATCATGACATAATTCAAAGATTAATAAAAAACTATTCTTAATCTACAATAACAAAAAACTTCCATATAATGATGATGATTATGTCTTCTGTGTCTTATGACATCACGATGACATATGACAATTAGTGATAACTCAAGAGGAATAATTTCAATATTAAATTCTATGGAGAAATGAAAGGTATGAATCAAGCAATCTAACGAGAGCTTAGCCATCATAGAAGAAATATCAACTACCCTAAAAATCCATGTGATCTCTCAATTTATGCATTAATCATCAAGGATAAGAAAACATTATTCTATTTAATTCAAATGCACTCTTATGCTAATGTAAGCAAATTCATACCAATAGAGACTTATAACTGAAAACTTAACACAAACTCAAACTTTGAATTAAAATTGCAATCTAGATCTAGAATGGAAATTTCGTAACATAAACTAAGTTAATCCTATTATTGACAATTCAAATTGCAAATTAAAAATGCTTATAAAATCATAATTTAAATTCTACTTTTACCTCAACATACTAGAACGGAATTGATAACCAAACTAGATAAACAAGCTGAGAATTAAAATCAAAGCTAGAAACTATTCATCCATCGAAACCTTGCCAAGGAAACTATGTACTCTGTATTAACTCAATACTCTGTTTTAACTATTCTATTTCAACCCGTAGAAATTCAAACTAGCATTTAAGCACACAACAAGGTTAGTAGCTAAGCTTGCAAGCTATTTACTAATAATTAAAAAGACACAACATATTAACAACTATCCTTTACAATCAACCTACAAAAAGGAAATTGAAACAATTAAATTATGAACAACAAACACATAACATGTGAAATTATAAAAACACATGTAACAGAAAATGAATGAAATGACAATTTCACAACTCGAATACACAAGCTAACTATCTAACTATTCACCCAGACCACTGGTGCCCCCCCCAGCAGGTTGTGGCTAGTCCTCAACAACGAATCACGAGCTAAATCAACACGATTCTGGTATTTAAATTAAAAACACAGTCTTTCACAGGTTTATTTAAATGTCTTGAATTACACAACAAAACAATTCTAGCAATCCTTCACAATTCTTCCCTTATTCTTATCTGACCACTACTGTGGTATTTATAACAGTTACAATTTGAGAGGTCGACCACTGAAAGGGTCGGTCGCTGACATGTTAGTGGTCATTCAGGGTTTCTTTTATCTGTAGCAATACTTTCTCTGATTCTTTCTGGGGTTCTACCATTTCTGGATCTGCCTTAGGGTTTTCTTGTCTCATGTTCATTCCTTCAATATTAACAATCATTCTAGGTCAATCCAATACTTCATGGTCCATAGCTTTGCAACAAAGAAAACTAGGTCTTGTCCCAAGGCATTCCTTAGCAAGATGTCCCAGTTTTCTACAACTGTAACAGAGGGTTAATCCTCTCTTTCTTTTAAATGATTCCCAGCTCTTTCTGTACTACGCGTTAGGATCATAGTAGCTAACTTGCAAACATTTGTTTCTAGGATCCTGCATACACTTGTTAGTCCAAACATTCTTTCTATGCATAGGTATAATATATCTTTCACTATTCTTATTAGATCTATGCATATCAAACCTTCTTTCATCTATTAGTGCCCTAGTTTTCAAGCTAGGACAAAATCTATCAAACATACCTAGATACATACTTTTGAAACAAAAATTTCCACTAATATTACTTCTACAAAGCACAAAGCTTTCAGATCTAGAAATTTTCACTATTCTTACCTTGAACAAAGCATAAAGCTTGCAGATCTTACCTCTTTTCTTCAGATCTGACCTCTTTTCTTCAGATCGGGCTTCTTTCTTTAGAACAAAGCTTTATAAATCAAGTAGAATATTGCGCACTAGAGTGACAGATCTATGCACGGAGCTTCCACAATTTCAATTCGGATGTTTGCACAAAGCTTCTTCTTCCTTAGTTCCCAACAATCACAGTTTTAGGTCTTGACAACAGAACATTTGTTGGCATAGGGGCAGGCTTAGGGTTCAGTGCTACAAAAACACACCAACAAAATCCTAACTACTGGCTCTTTCGGCAACACTTGGGAAGCAGATGAAGTCTCACCCGAGGTAGAGGCAGGGGTGGTTGTAGGACTTAGGTGTTTGCAACCTTAGTTGGGACACAGATCTATGATTGTAATACTTAACAGAGCACTTAGCACCAATAGTTCATCAATATTTAATCACTATCTACTGCGCACATAAAATAGAGCATCACATCATTCACTCAGATCTAATGTATCTAAGCACTTATCATAAAGAGGTAGATTAAATCTAGAAGATTCAAACACTAAGCACATTCACATAGATCAGATCTACATCCATATACATCATTAGCACAAAGCATAAACAGATCTATCTATCTATATCAAAGCACTTAGCAAGTAAGGACATAAACACATCGAGACATCACACAAAGCAAAATAAAACAATATTTACGTGGCTCAACCCCACCCTAGGGCTATGTCCACCAACTCTTCTTCTTCTTTATTATCTTTTTCAAGCTTCTTATAGGCACATAGCATCAAAATCCTACTACGTAGAAGACACGAGATCTGCATGCACTCTGCCAGATCCTCCTTCTTCGAGCTAGGGTACAACACCAAGCCTTCTTACAATTACTTGCACATAACTCTGCAAGCCCCACATAGTATGCACAAAGCATCTACAATTCGTACTTAGCACTTAGCCCAATATCACACAGATATGCATATCTTCTCTCCTCTTACATGGCCTAGACATCTATTTATACATTACAAAATAGGCCTAAACATGGGTAAACCCATGGGCCGACATCCCATACCCTTTACATAATCCCAAATCCCAAAAAGGACCCAAAAAGGGACTGAGATCCCGCAATCTCTGCTTTGTCTTTCACTCCGCCTTCGACGGGCTGTTGAAGTCCCAAAAATAAGTCAAACTTGACCAAGGATCTCCCAAAACTTGGTCAAGGGCCAAAAAAACCTCTATGGATCAATTAGGTGGAGGATACTACCTTTCCGAATAGGGACATAGTGTAAACCAGGACCCTTCCTAGACTGCAATGTCTCAAAACCAGTCTTTCTCGAGACCTTGGTCTCAAATGACACAACTCACCTCCATCGCTAGTCCAGTCACTGCCAGTCATACTAGATCTCCATCACCAACCAATGCTAGTCATGCTAAACATTGGTCGACAACCTTTGCAAGTCATGTTGAAGACCTGCAACTAGTTGTTGTTAGTCATGTTGGGGGCATCACTCTAGTCGCCATGAGTCATATCGATATGACATCTCCAACCTCTGTATATCATGTAGGAGATGAACCTCCAGCCTCTGCCAATCACACTGGGAGCATGTCGCCATCCATTGTAAATGATATTGGGGGAATTCATACGATTTAGAATCCTAGATGTGTTAGACGTAAGCCCATATTCCTTTGCAGGCCTTGCGAAGAAAATCACTTTACTCGTTTGTGTCCTGCTACTGTCGGGATACCGGAAGCATGGTTCTCACCTGGGGGCCCTTTGAGTTTTGAGGCATCTGTGGTTTCCCCACACTCTTTTTCTCCTTTGATTGACACGACAATCATGCCGATGCAATCCTTGCCTGACCACACCCCCATTTTTTAGGGTGATGTGTCTCTTGGCCTTGTTGTCAAGCATCCTATTCAACCAATAGTTGAAGAAGTGGTCATACCAATAAAATATTTGGTCAATCCAAATCTTCTTTTCGAGGGTGATGCATCTCCTGGTCTTGTTTTCATGCATCCTATTCAACCAACGGTTGAAGAAGTGGTCATACCGATGCAATTTATGGTCAATCCAACCCTTTCCTTGGAGGGTGATGTGTCCTTCAACCATGTCATTATCATTTCTGGTATTGCACCTTCTGAACAAGAGAGAATTTTACTCTCCCTGAGTACTCTCCCTTCAAGTCCTCGAGAAGTTCCCTTTGATTAGGATGGTCTTATGGGGTATCCAATGCCTCCTCCTATGTTCTTTCAAGTAAGATACATTATCCGATATATCATGGAGAAGGTAACCTCCACTAGCACTTTATCCTCCTCGACTTGGATAGATTTGGGTTTTCCCAAACTTGTGTTGGCTATTCGTAAGATGTTGACCTTAAATAGAAGTCCAGCATGGGAGCCTTGGCCTCCCCCATGACATGTCACCTAGAAACCTCTCAATGAGTTTGATTTATGCTCTTTTCCAATTCGTCTAAAAAGTGAAAATATTGTTGAGTGAATTTGTCCCTTTCACACTCGTTAAATTGGACTTGAAAGGCCGCGAGTTTGAATTAAGCTCTTTTTCGACTCGTTTTCAAAAACCAAAAATATTGCCGACTGAACTTGTCTCTTTCACACTCATAAGTTGGATTTGAAAGGATGTCTATTTGGTACAAGTTTATCCCTTTTTCAAACCAAGTAGACTAATATTATGAAAAAGGACTTTTTTTGGCGTTAAGTTGTGATTGCATCTCATGCCCTTGCTTGCAGTATTAATCCTATTTTTGGTTCTCTCTTTGCATTATAAACTGTTTTCCTCAACAGTTTTGCATCCTCAACCAAGCAAAACCTTGTTTATATCCTTCACAACTTGACACCCTATACCCAAGAGGGAACATTCCCTGAGTGTCCATCTCCCGCATGCACCTCCTTGCATTGAGCATAGGTATGTTCAACTGCTAGAACTAGTTTTTCTTACTTGCGACATTCGTTCCCTCCTCTATATCATATCATTCATTTGAATATGAAAAAAAACAAATACAGGCAGTAAGGGAGTATTATCTTATATTGGCAGTAGTCGTGTCGCCTTTGAACATAGCAATTTTTTTTTGAGTCCACTTGTCATCATAATGTGGGGTTTAGCATGACCTTAGGAACCTAAGATCATTATAGAGAGTTTACTCCCCCGACTGGTTACTCTTCCAGTCCCTATGGAGGATTTGATTGATGCCTCCCACATCTCATGGTTTCATCATTGAGTCTATGCTGCTAAAGTCTTCCATATGTCTCATGCTCTTGTTCAAAGGATGTCTATCAACCTGTGTTGACCATTCCTCGGAACTCTTGACTTTTCATGTCGGCCATAACCTCAGTTTGTCTCAGAATCACATGAAGTTGTAGTCCTATTGTGCACCCTGGTCCTAGTTTCCTCATTGGTAGGTAACCTTGAACCCAACAATTGACATTTCATCATTGGTCATTGACGAAGTGGTTTCCCTTGTGTTCGATGACAATACATCTATTCACACATTGGTATTCATGCAGTTTCTTAGATTCCATTATCCTTATTGGTGGTTTCCTCACCTTTGTCAACAATTTTCCTCATTGGCTACTATTCAGAGGGTCTTTTTCATGTATCACTTGCACCTGGAACATGCGAAAGACACACAGGGTCGTTGGTTCATGAACATGTTCTTCGTCCAATTTCCTCCAAATCATTAAGCTCCTTCTTTGTACCTTGTGTTAAATGATGAGAGATGCCTTAATGCTCTCCTTTCAGCGGGTCTCCTTCCATCAACTTCATCTCATCTATTCTGGAGATGAGACCTAGAGTCCTATGAGTACCTAGAGGCTTGCAGTCATTAGCGACAAGTTCTCTCGCCATCGATAGTTGGGAATACATCAATGTCTCCTGATCGATGGATTATTCAAGTGTTCGACCCTGACTCCTTTATTCACACTTGTAAGAATGTACTCGGTGCCTTGATAACTACTTTCATCATTGGTAGGTTGTCTCGCATTTATTAATGGTATACCTTAATGACCGGTAATCAAATGAAGTCTCATTTTGTTCGACCTCAACTCCTTTATTCACATGATGCAGACTGCACCTTTGGCGGATTGTGTAGAATACTTGAAGACATCAGTTTATAGTCACATCTTTCTTGAGTTGTTGCTACCTTTTCATTGGACCAGTACCTGTGTGACTTAAGTGATCATGGGAGATCATATTGTATTCCATTGTATACAGATATATTTAGATTTATTTTGAGACTGGTTTGATTGGGACTTGTTCGTGACTATGATAGCCTTTGGCATGTAACCACATTTGTATTTTCCTATTCATGGCCATGGACAGTTGTTTGGTACATTTTCACATGGATCTGCAGTGTAATTCAAATTGGTAGCCATGTATGCAAATTCAGTACAGATTGTAATGAGCAACTATTTCTTCTAGCTGGGTCCCCATTACTCCACTTCTAGGTCTTATAATGTATTTCAACCATCACAGATACTCCTCTGACCTCACACATTAGTGGGCATATGTTATAGAAATATTTTCCTCACCCCATGCAATCTTACACAGAGGGCATTTTTCCATTTCCCTATGCATACTTGATGTCCCCTTTTGCAAATCCCAGAGCTAAAAACATGATTTTTTCACATATACGTGCCCTGCCTATATTACAACATGTGTATAGGAAGGATGCACCACTACAACTCGTGTACATCAGGAAATGTGCCCAAAATTAAAAAAATGGTGTCGAGTTTCCATGTCATGTCATGAGATCAATGATCCTTGGCCTTCCATATATTGGAAACGTTCTGACTCAACCCTTTAGTTCCACTTGAAGGCTATAAATAGGCCAAATCCGAGCTATGGAAAAGAAGATAAAGAATTCAACTTTGGGAGCAAAGTTACTCTCGAGAAATTATTCACTTCACATTGAGTTTGCATCCCTTTGTCCTTTAAGTCTAAACACATTGTTCAACCCCCAAGCTCTTCCCTTATTGATTGAGAACTTTACTGTCTTGCTTATATGAGCTTTCCTTTGGTGGAGGATTTAAGTGGTGGAGGCCCAGCTGGAAGGAACTTAGTTTCTTGGTTCTGAACCATGCCGACAATGAAGTTTGTAACTCATTCACTTCTGTTGATTATATCTTAATACAAATACTCTTTTCTCGTCCAATTAATATATCGCAAATATTTTAATTATTATTCCATGGGGTATTTGTTATGAATTTTGATGGATTATGCTATTGAATGTGCTAACATTATATATTATCACCATATCCTTGCATTGTTTGGTTGTTGAGGACTAGTTGCAGGTATATTGACTTGGGTCAAGTGCTCAACTATGGACTTCATCGAACGTTTGGGTGAGGTAGGCCTCTCATCTTGTCTTGTTATCATATTTGTTTATATAGCATATTTGAGATTAGATTTGATTTTTGCAGTCATTTCTGTCTATTGTGGTTTACCCCTAGCCATAGATAGATTTTCCTTGTAACAATTCACCCATCCTACCTCTTATCTTATTCCCTCTTTCACCTTTCATTTCCTTACTTTATTGTCACTATTTGTATTCTTCTCATCTCCCTCACATATTCCTTGCATACATCCCTTCATCTTACTTCATCTTTCCCTTCTCTACTTATCTCCTTCTCCTTCTTTTCTTTTCATCTTATATTCTTTAGTTAATACTCTCTCTCACCTTTTCTCGTCCATATTATACTAATATTCTACAACCATTAAACATTCACTCCCCTCATCATAGACATACCCATCTCTACTCCAATACCATTTAATACTTAGTGTAACTACACACCTAGTCTCTTTGTTCTTAATGGGTTATTGATAAAAATGTTGGTGCATACTATTCAATGTATTGATGTTAAATTTGGTATTGATTTTATCAATAGAGTTATAGAATAATTCAAATGCCACTTGGTATTGATTTTATCAATAGAGTTAGAGAATAATTCAAATGCCACTTACTAGCATTGCCAGAGTAAAGGAGAATGAGGAACAAGTGCATTATATAGCTAGAGGAGGCCAAGACAATCACACCAATTGCCTCTAGGTATGTTCTTAAACATCTTCAATATTTTAAATTCTTGTTGGGTAATCAATGAATCATACTTATTTCCCAAAAACATTAATCCCTCTTTCCAACTTCTTCACATAACAATTTTCTACCCATTTTGCACCAACTCCAATAATAAACAAGTTACATACTAAGATGGTGGATTCATAAGTTCTCTAGGATGTGTAAATCGCCACTTCCATTTTCATTCCAAAAAAGAATCCCATCTGAACCTTGATTTTTAAGGGAGTTGCAACAGCCTTTGTGAACAAAGGGTGTTCAAAATTTGTGTTAAAGGGCACAATAGATTTTATACACAAGGTTAGGAACTGCATTGATATTCATGTAGATTTTTACAACATATTAAGATGCATTCATGGATCATCATTAGTTGAAACCTGGTGTGTAAGGCTTGAGGAATTTATGCCTAATGTATTCCAAATGAAATTAGAGTCATCTTGAAACTTCCAATATTTTCTTGAAACCACACTTTAAATTTTTGTGTAAAATCAGACCCAACTTTTCTATAGCATTGTGAATTGATGGAATGCTAGAAAGGCAATAAAAATAATTGTATTTTGATGGACAAAATGAAGAAATTATTAAACTTGTTTTTATGAAATATGGTCATAAAAATCTAGTTTCTAACCCAATTTGAATCACTTCATTTTGTTATCATATGAAAGAGTTATGTCCAAAACAGTGGTTGCTTGTCCCAAATTTGCACTTTAAAAATATGCATTCTAGATTGTTTCTTAGCATATTTGACACACCAATTCCAAGTACTTTAAAAACCTATTTCTAGTGGATATAACCAAATAAATACAATTTCATATCCCACTAGAAGCATGTCATTCTAACATCCAATGAAAGAGTCAGGCCTTAAAAAAACCATTGGTCCAACCTGGAAATCCAAACAACTCTGTAATGCAGACCGCATTTTAGTAGATTTGACATACCAATTCAATGTACCTTCAGAAATTGTTTCTATTGAATATATCCCTAAGCATCTACTCTAAAGTTCATTTTGAATCACTTCAATCTAATATCGTATGAAAATTCTGTGATAAAAATATCACTTAGTGTTCTAAATTGTTTCTTTATTATCAATCTACTTCATATTTGACAAAAGGTAAGAACTTCATGGTGAATTCTTTTTAGATTTGTTTTACATGAAACACATGTATTCATTTATGATTTTTTCTAGAAGAAGAAGATACACTCCTCTTTCTTCGTCCCTAATCTCACATTCCATCGCAAAACTAGTGCTAGTTTTCTTGTAGATCACCAAAATATCAACAAAGTCAAACTTAGTTGTGTTAATTTGAAGAAGTGATTATTGAAGGCTTCTACAAAAAGGGACAATCACCCAAATATCCTAGAAATGAAAGATCATTATCCTTAAAAAGAATTTTTGATTCTATAGTACAAATTTCTCGGAGCTTGTTGTGAAATTGGTCAAGTTGTGGAACCAACGATGAATATTTTTGTGAAGGAACATTCCTTGTATGATAATGAAATTCCAAAATCCTTCAAGAGTGAGAACTTTAATATGAACAACAAAAATTGCACATTCTTGAGATAGGAAGAATTGGTTCTATATTTAGGAATGATACTCAAGCACAAAAGCTAAGAAAAGGGTTGTACACAAATTACACAAGTCATAGTCAAGCTTTCAAGTTCTTTTGTAGAGAATAATGAGATGGTGATGAAAAGAGTAAGAATGACTAGATACCAATCATTGAATAATGATATGGTGATACAAAAAGTTTCAGGGATCCAAAAACATAGGCATCCACCCATGTCTCCTAAAAAGGAAATGAATCTACAATGGGACTAGTATATCATATTCAACAAAAGATCAAGCTAAAATTGATCATATTCTGATCCAAAATGGATATGGACCGACGAATGAATGTAAGACTCAATACTTTCAATATTAAACAAGATTAAATTGACAATTAATGAAGGACAATAAACTTTGTAAATCAATGTAAATTTAAAAGTCTAATAAGACAAAAATGAGAATGTGAGAGGAAAATAGAGAATAAAATGTAATTTAAAAATTAAATAGGAGATAAGGATGAGGAATGTGAAATGAAGCGTCAGGGATGTTGGGCTTCCCCCTACCATCAATGCTCCATATTTCTTCCCTCTCTCTAATTTGCAAAAGGATTTTTGATCAAGAGAGGAAGCATTAAGAGGAAGAGAGAATTATACCAGAGATTATTGAAATCAAAACACAGAGCCCATTCAAATATGGTTTTTCCATTTGGGTTTCCAGGATAAACAATGTGTCCACTTTATCATGGAATGTATTGCAACTATTGTGTGTTTATATTATAGTTTGTGGTTTAATTCTGTGTGATGATTTTTTTTCTCTCATTTCGATTAATGGATCATAAGGAAGTTGACAATTGTAATTGTGATAGCTTTCTGCTGATGGGTCTAAATTTGCCCGACAAAAGTAAGGGCCTCTCCCTAGTAAGAAGTCCCAATTAGACCTATCACCTTTTGGAATAGGGAACCCATCCAGATTCTGGCCCGATATCCATTGTTGGTTTGGTTTTACCGGTTACGGCCCTGTCCACCGATGAGGGTGAGTGATGGTGGTTATGCAAATAGGAGATGTAGATGAAGACTATCTAAATGCATATCTAATATAATTCTATTATACCCTATCCTAGACAGGAGTGAATTAACTTAAGTGAATGAGTTGTGACATGAAAATAACTCTATCAATACCTTCACATAGATAGCTAAAATGAAAAAATAAAGTCAGACAACACATGCACATGAATATATAACCAGAATATTCTAAGTCACTATATCACATACATTGGCAGCTCATTCACTCAAGACATGTAATATAAGAAAGAGTGAAAAAACCGCAAGAAAACATATATTGCGTCAGAATAGTCCATAAACAAACATGCTCTTACATCCCATGTGAACAACAAGCATTCTGCTTGAAATAGCTTGCGACAAAATAGCAACACATGCAAGTCCTTCTCTCTGTCAAAAGTTGGCCTTGGGGGCTTCTCTATATTAACAATTTCAGTAATAGTACATGAAAAATCTAAGGAAAACTCTCCAATTTTAGTTATCACTATATTCCCAAAGTAGTTCAGAAGTATACAATGTTTGAAGAGCCAAAAATCCCCTTCTTTCTAATACAAATCTAGTATTTATTAGAGGTCGATGTGACCCTTGGCCTTATGCCTACCCTGGTGAATTTTCATTTCCAAAAATTTGTATTTATCTCATTTGTAATGATGAGGGGGATAGTCAGCAGTTACAGTTCAAATTTGTTTTCTAGTGCTAGTGGGCCATAATGGATTTTGGCCATGGTGCACCTTGTCTGTCATAATTATTGGCTTGGGCATTGAGGGTATCAGTCATTGTAGGGTTCAGACTCCTTCTTCAGTAGTTCATGCTTGGTTCTCCTCATTGCTTCCCATTTCTACAATCATTGACATTGTTTTATTGTTCTATTTTTCTTTGGTTGTAGGTCGCATTGCAAGAGTGCATCTCCCTCTCGGAATTAGTACCTAACATTGTTCAACATATAGTAGATGAGAGTAAATAAAAATAAACCATCAAGACTAATCATTATAATTCATATGAATGGGGCATAAAAATAATTGAAATATCAAGTAAGCTTCCATGGATTCAATCCCTAGTTCGTCCACTCATGATTGAGGTATTGCGTTTTTCGGGGCTACCAACAATGTACTATATCTTCATATAAAAATACGTATACCATTGGTTAGGAGTTTCTCAAATCATATAACTAGGAAGTTGTAGATATTAGAAATACCTTTCCAACAGTATAAATAATGCACAAAAGGGACACTTGAGTCAAAATTTATGGTTGATTTACGAAAGATAGTGTTTTTTAGTTTCAGAGGAGTTATTACTAACTCCTCCAACCTGCATGGGAGGAGTTTGAACTAACTCCTTTGACTTGTCATCGGAGGAGTTTGAAATAACTCTTTAGACACATATGAGGTGAGTTTCAACTAATTCCTCCGACACATATCAGATGAGTTTGAACCAACTCCTTGTTGATTAAGGTTGGTTGTCATTGATGTCAACCCTTGAAGAAAGCCCCGTAGCACAAAGGTTGGGTAATGGACCCAATATTGTTTGATGTAAATATGACTCATTATTTTTTTGTCATGGTTGATAATAAGTAGAAATGGATGAACTCCAAAGTGGTCCCCTTATGGTGAAAGCCCTCACGGGAAGACACTTTGCGGATTGAGTTATCCTATAAGTATGGTTAGAGAACCCATGCTTATTTGTGGAATAATGAAATGAATGCCAGTGAATTTGTTAGTGAAACTATCCTAGATGGATATTTCTTTTCATGCCATTTCTGGTGGTATTGTAACGTCACATAACTCCTCACAGTTAGAGAGTTATGGCCATGAGAAGTTGGAGAACCCAGGTTTGGGTAATGGACCCAAGTTTGTTTGATGGACAACGATATGAGTTTTGATATATTTTTAGGTAATACTATTCTATATGGATATTACATGTCATTCCATTTTTGGTGGTATGTGGAATGCCACATAACTCCTCACGGTTTGAGAGTTATGGCCTTACGAAGTTGGAAGACCCTCATATGTCATCTAGAAGCCCCCAAAGGTCAAAGTAGTCAAAGTGGTTTAAGAGATTTTAAAAGGTAAATAATAAAGAGAAGTGATGAGTGTACTATAATTCAAAGTGGATACAAAATAAATTAATTCAATAATAAATTTAATGGAGAAATTAGAAGTGGGTTAACCCCAAAATAAGAAAAGTGGGCAAAGTGACCTAGAAGATGTTTTTAAGGAAGCTACTTGGAGAGTATAAATAAGAGGCAAGGCTCTCTCATTGAAGACACACTTGAGAATATTGAATACCTATAGGTGTCTGAGGTAACCAAAGGATATTTAAGCCTAATTTTTGAGGAAAGTGAAGAAAATAAGGCCGAAATTCAAGGAAGGATAAATTATTTTGATGGTGCTTTCTAAGGTATGTTTTTTTTTAGGTCATCTCACCATTTTCGCAATAAATTTTTTTATAGAATTATTCAGACCTTTAAATTTCTATTCCATTGAGGAAACATATCCAAGTATCTGTGGTAAAAAAATAATCTTGTGGGTGGTTGTATTTTTGGAGTTACACTCCGTGAAAAATAGGGTTTGTGGCTAGTCAAAAACAGGTGTTTCGGGTAAAAACATCATAACTTCTTCATAACAGATCCAAATTCAGTGAGACCAAATTTTTTGGTTAGAGTATAGTCTGTAGTATGTTTTGTAATAGTTTCAGAATGATTCAAAAAACATTTTGTGTGGGGCACGCTCTACAAGGCCGCTCTCTAGAATAAGCCAGAATTCAACAAGGTATGCCATTTTTGCTACAAATCCTTTTCTGAGAGGTTCCAAGTAGTGACACCTGGAGGAATTGCATAAAACACACTGAATAAAATTTTGTATCAGTTTCATATCTTTATTCATTACAGGTACAAATTTATCATCATTTCAAGTTAGGGTTGTTGACTAATCCAAAAACTAGTCATGTGAGAAGTTTGAAGAAGATGCTAGTCTCTTGTTGTCAAAGTTAAGGAAGGTTTGTAGGTATGTGATCATATACACCATGTCTATTACAGAGTTACAAATCATATTTGGATGATGAAATTTATGAGGGCTTTTGGTTAAGGTATATGTTGGGTACATGGTTGAGACAAGCACTTGATGAGTTGGCACATACATGAGGTGTATAGTTGATGATGTTGGTACATATTGATGAGTCATAGTTGATGAGTAGTTGACACATGATTGGTGCATATTTGGTACATGGTTGGATGCACTTGTTTATGGTATGGGTTGATTACAGGTTGGTGCATGGTTGATGCACTTGTTTATGGTACAGGTTGATTACAGATTGAGGTACAGGTTGATGCATGGTTGATGCATGGTTCAAGCTTATTGGTACAAGTTTACAAAAATATATTTCACAGTGATAGTGTGATAGTTGTTCCATCATTCTACTTCTACTTCAGGGTAGTTGGATGGAGCAAGGACAGGTGGTTGTAGCCACCTTCCAGTTGTAGCAGGAGAACATAGGGGGTTGTAGTCTCCTTCTGGTTGTAGCAAGAGAATTGGGGAGTTGGAGCTTCCCTCAAGTTGTAGCCCAAGAAACTAAGGGGTTGGAGCCTCCTTCCAGTTGCAGCTAGAAAAAAAAAGAAGTTGGTGCTTCCAATGAATTTAATTCTTCAAGAGATATAAGAAAAAACATTTCGTGGTTTTCTCCCGCTTTGGGTTTCTACGTAAAACATTGGTGTACTGTGTATGTGTATGATTGTTCATTTGTTCATTGCTTATTTACTCTGTAGTTATTGGATGATAATGCTACATTGATATAACACTTGAATTTTATGGTTAAAAAGGATTAAATTGCTCGATTACTGATTCACCCCCCCTCTCAGTAATCCAACAATTGGTATCAGAGTAGGTTCCTTTAGAAATCAGTTTAACCACTGAAAGGTAGATCATGGAGAGCAACAACTTGTACAAAAATGGAATACCACAGTTTGATGGACAAAAGTATTCTTTTTGGAGCATAAGGATGAAGACATATATATAGGCACAAAGATTTCAAATTTGGAAATCAATTGTAGCTGGATACACAACACCAACAGTTACACCAACAAATGACAAAGCTGTGAAACTTGGTGAGAATAATTCCAAAGCCAAAAATTCACTTTTGAATGGTCTCAGTGATACAATATTCACCAAAGTTGCACATTGTAAATCCGCTACAGAGATTTGGGACAAGCTTTGAAATATTTATGAAGGAGATACAAAGGTCAAAGCAACAAAGATTCAAACTTACAGAGGTGTTGGCAGCCAATTCACATTTTTATACTGTCCTTATAAGCTGCCTACACCAGTGTTTTGAAAACCTTAATTTTTGTCGCAATCCTTGAATAAAACGACGCTATTATTTTGTGCATTCGCACACTTACCTTGGTTCTAGTTTTCACGACTGCAAGCGTGAAAACTTTGATTTCAAAGTCACATTAAAATCGTCACTAGATTGCTATGATCACTCTTTATGGTCGTTGCGCCTCTAATTTACTCATGATTATACAATTGGCAAGACCCCTTGGTCTGTACTCATTTGGCATTCTTTGATTGATTATATAATTTCGTTTTATAAGTGATTGAATTTGTGATGCATTGGTGATTAGATTTAGATGTTCTTTGATCGACTCACTTGGCACATTGGTTTCATAAAAACGATTTTGTGTTGTGGAAAGACCCTTGGTATAAATCGTTTCATACAACACATAGTTCATATAAATCAAACCCTTGGTGTGATTTTGATTTATTGTTTTGGTTTTGAAACTATGACTATTGCTCGCGCGAGTGTTTTATCCACTTACCATAGGTTTCGTTGGTTGATTGAATGGCATAGTTTTTTAACACATATGCATAGTCATTTGAATAGTTATATGCGCCGACGATTGTACTGTGGGTAATGACTATTCTGCATGGGCCGAAATAGCTCCACCACCTTCGCACGTTCTATCATAAATGTTTCCCCCCTATCCCGGGTCACCCCTGGTGTTTTCGGTAAGCCTGTGAGCATTCTGCCCCTGCGTATACTATGTTCAAACCTTAGCCCCTGCACCCTGCTCACCGTGTGCTCCTGTCTATGGCACCGGTGGTCCGCATAGAGCTAAACGGTAACCAAGCTCTATTTTTATTTGATAACGCCCATAAGGATTTAGAAAACAATGGTTGGCTGGTGTTTATACAGAGGTTCAAGGGTTTCAATCCTTTTGTTGCACAACAATTCGCCCTCACCTTTGACAGGTGTAGGGCTAAAATTGGTGACATTCAACTTGAGCTGGATGAAGAATTCATAAGCTCTGCTACAGGATTGTCGGCCACAGGGGAAAGGTGGTTCAAAAACTCCAAAGTCAACGAAGTTCCGTGGCCTTTTCTATTCATATCACGAAAGGTTACATACTGTGACAAAGGTATGCCTATTTCCACCCTTAAACCCAGGTGACACGATCTTTTGATAATGATTAAACAATTTGTGACCTATGAAGGTCGGTATGGATTAGTTTTTCTTTATCACCTCCGGTTGTTGATGAATTTCATGGGTTATCCTTTGAACATGCCATATTACTTCTTGTGTAGTATTTACAAAATGGCTAAGAGGTTCAAATGCGAGAAGGCTAATAGCAGCTTGTTTCACCATGGCTTGATTAGACTCATCGTCGTCCACCATTTAAACCTTCATGGCGATAATTGGCAAGCCTTTCTATCTCGAAATGGCTTTGTTGATTCAGAGTCTGTCCAAATCAACAAATCTGTGGTCAGTGAGACTATGGTTGGGTCACCCATGCCATTCCATGTCCTTCTACCCCTTGCCAAACCCTCTGTTTGCCCTGATATCGACCTACCTGACATCATAACAGACAAGACTGAGGCTGTAAAGAAGCCTGTGAGTAAGAAAGTCAAGGTTAACCCTACTATCAACAATAAGGGTAAAAAGAATGCTCGATTGATATCGAGACTTGCCCGGAATAAACCTAAGCCAAACGTCGATCAAAAGCCCATAATGCTGAGCGAGGACTCGGACTCCGATATCGAGCGCTTCCTGGCTGGAGAGTACCCTTATTCCCATGGTCTATGCTCCGACCAAGCCTACGACTATGTATCTAATTTTCCCCCATGCCTAAAGAACAATCCTAACTACCCAGGAATCAAGCTACATAATGAAACCCTCGGTGATTTAAACAAGCCCTCGCCTCCAATTTTGAAGCCTGAGCAAACATCATGCATTCAATGCAATGTGTGGTTAGAGAATTATTACACTGACGTTCCCTTATTACAGTCGAAGATCAAATCTTTAGAGAACCAAGTTACAGTGCTATCGACAGAAAGGGACAAGCTTCAAGCTAATGACAAGAAACAAAAAACCACTGGTTCGATCGTCTTTAGGAATGTCGAATCGGCAACAACCTTCGTCAATTCCAAACTATCATAATTGAAGTTGTTTTCTGATTGTCCAGGTATGAATTTCAAATATGAGTTTTTCTTTGTGAGCTGGCTTGGATTATTATAACCGATTGAATTTGCTTCCAAATTAGCTCTGTTCGTTTTGATTTGAAATGATGCTATTATAGTTTGAATGATTTTGTTATGAATCCTGTACAGTAGATTCATTTTACTAAACTCAAATGTAACTATGTTTTGGTTATGCGATTTGGTCGTGCCCAATTTAGCAATTGATTGGTTTTGACTAGGTTTGATTCATTTTAGAATAATTCTGTTGGTTTGAATTAACGAAATCAATGGGGTTTGATTTCGCTTGGATTTGGATTGCATATGACTTGTACAGGAGATTTTTATGCTAAAATCAGAGCACAGCTATGTTTTGATTTGGTATGATTTCATTGTGGTTAGATTCTATCGGCTTTGATTTAGTTCTTATGGTTTGATTTTGGAACGATTTCTTGGGCTTGAATTGGTATGATCCTTTATATGTGTTATGCGATGTAATCTAATAAACTTAAAACAACCCTGTTGACTTTGATTTACCAGGAATGACTCTGTTTTGTATTGAATCAATATTCTCATTTGACTCTGGTTACATTCGACCGGTGTTGAAGATCTATTTGCTGAGATCGTGGAACTGTGTTCATTCATAACGATTCTGTCAGCCTCAAACCGTTTCGATTCGTCCCTGTTTGATTGGATCTGCAAGTGATTACTGTGTGCCACGATTAGAATGATCATTTGTATATGTTTAATATAGTTCTGTCAATTTGAAAAATGATCCTGTTGATTTCGTTTGGATTCGAAAATGATTTTGTTGATGGCTGAAGCAACATAAACTATTGGTGTTGATTTCAATTGGTTCATGAAAATGATTTCATTGCTGTTGAGTTATCCAATACGATTCTGTTTACCCAAAATTGTGATAACAAATGGAACAAAGTACATGTATCTCTGTAATCATTCGATTGATCATAATATTGTCTGCTCTCGAATTAGTATAACAGTTTGATTTGAATGATTCGTTTGTTTTCAAATAGTAATTAGATATTTGTTTAGTAGTTTGAATTTAATTCTTTGAGTTTTGAATTGGTTTTAAAACGATTATGTGTTTGATTTAGACTAGCTACAGAATCGCAAGATTCTGTAGCTAGTCTTAGAAATTAGATTTTTATCAATTTTATCAAAAAGATATCCTCTAATCTTGTCTATTTTTGCCTTCTTTTATGTACATACGAATTACAATGATTAAATGGGCATGCTATGGCAGTTTAGGGGATACTTTGGATATGGTTTTGTTTTAGGTTGTTAGCTTGAGTTAGAAACTTGGGAGATTATCTCCAGATTTTGTGTAAACTATTTTGATAATTCCCACAGGGATGTTTTACCCTGTGGGAATTCTTTAAATACTTGTCATTTTTTGTAATAAACCCATCATCCTCACTGTGGGAGAACCAGACTATGGATTTATGATACATATTGAGATGAAAGTTGATGTCTTGTAACAACTTTCGCTTTCAATATATCAAACTTTTGTTTCAAGTTTTATTCATATCATTTTGCAGTCAATTATAGACTACTTTAGCTATCGTAATCTATTGCAGGTTGATGTGACTTGATTAATGTGTAATCTATATCTGATCTCTCTCTTATTTAAAAAATACAACAATTAATTTTTTTCAGTTAATGAATTATAGATTTCTCTTCTTCGTTGACTGAATCATTTTGTACAAATCCTTACACGCAGATTTATCTAAATGTTATGATTTGTAAATCATAAGATTGCTGTAAATTTTTATTTCTTGTTTGTCCTGTAATTATATTTGAAGGGCACAACAACTTTCCGTTTATGAGAAGCTCGTGGATAATCTGGTGCGGGTTTCCTCCCACCAAACAGCTGAATCGACCATCATACACAGGACAAACCTGAAGCGTTACTTCAGGTCAGTTTGTTATATTTAGTTTAATAGTTAATTAATTAGTATAATATAAGTATCTTAGATAAATATATTAGTTTAGATACATAGTTAGAATTATTGTTTTAATTGCTTAGCTTAGATAATTTTTCAGTTTATTTCTTTTTCATAAAATTATAAAAATAAAAAAACAATAGTTTCGCTGTCTTAGGACAGATTACAAATGAGTTTTGCAGGTTTTCATTTAAATCTGTAACTTGTAAATACTGTACATTTGTGATTAAGATTTAAGTCTGTTAGTAGTTAGATGTTTAATTTCGTAGAGTTATCATAGTATTAGATAGTAAATTGTATATATATAGTTTAGATTTGTTTATTAGTTTGTTTTAATTGTCATTTTTCATTTAGATTAGTTAATTTAGAGTAGTTTTATTTTGTTTTCTTAGGACTTAGATCGGCTAACAGAGCCGCTAAACCCATTAGGGTGGGTTATCCCAAATGGCTTGGGTTATTTAGACAACCCTGGACTGGATCCACTCTTCTAGTTGGTGAGCGTTCAATTTCGAGTCATCAACAAATGGCACTAGAAGGAGGGCCTGAAAGTAATTAATGGCACGAGGCGGTCGTAAGACTCCTCCACCACCTAATCGCTCACATATAGTGACAAGAAGTCATTCAAACGATAAAATCCCCCCTCAAACAACAACCACATCGAACGATGATCCACGGATCACAGTTGAACCAGTAACCCCAAATCCTACAGGTGGTGACATACAAGAGATTGTTCGCCAATCTCTCATAAGAACACATAGTGACTTAGCCCATTTGAGGCAACCAAATCGACCTTTGGACCAACCTTTAGATTTCTCTGATATCAGAGAACAACTCGGAGGCACTAACCTCACTATGAACCTTCCAGATCCAACCCTCATTCCTGCTGCAGGAGGATCTGGAATACCTCCTTCACCACCCCCATCATCCCCTTCTTCTTCTGGAGAAGACTCTTCTCATGAAGGCAGTTCCCCTTCTCAGCCTTCCACACCCACTACACCAATGGCCAACCAGAAAAATCCTGCTAGACCTTGGCTCGACCAGGGTGTCGTAGTTGTACCTGGAGCTCAACATCCCTTACCTAAAAATCCAGAGAAATGGCTTCCCAAGTTTGACCCTGATTCTAAACAGATCGCTGAAGATCACATTAAAAAGTTTATGTTAGCCATAAGACTCCGCAATGTCGAGCATGAAGACGTAGTCTATAGGTTGTTCCCTTATACTTTCGAGGGCAATGCCTCTACATGGTACTTTTCCCAACAACCTCATACCATCGTGTCTTGGGAAAATTTTGAGTCATTCTTTTTGAAAAAGTTCGGAGACGGTAAGCCTCCGGAAGTCCTAGTCATTGAGATTTCTAACTTAAGAATGAACCCAAAAGAAAAAGTTAAAGAATTTAATCAAAGATTCTTAACACTTAAGAACCGAATCCCTACAGATTCCATGCCTGCCGAGAATATTATAATAGCATACTACACTAAAGCTTTGCATCAAAGTATAGCCATTTGGGTTAAACGATCTAAGAAAGCCACATTGTTAGAAGCCTTCGAGGAAGCTAGCCAGATTGAAAAAGACATACTTAGTCTTAAAGACTCTACTAGCAATGAAACAGAAACTAGTTCTTCTTCCAAAAAGAAGATTGAAATCCTCCCCAGACCTACTCAAAGTAAAACACAACCTGAAAGCTCTGATTTAGAAAACTTAACTAAAGTTGTTCAAAAACTGTCAAATCAAGTTATAGACTTAAAAAGGACGACCGAAGAAGATTCTTCGAGCAAAGGTTCTTACAAACCCCCGTTCAGGAAGCCTTTTCCCACCAACCGACCTAATCCAACCACCGAGGGCCTTAATCTAGAAAGTCCGCAATACACCCTTCAAACAATTCTAGAAGCCCAGGATAACTTGATGCCTCTTGAGATTCCTGAGGAGGTTGTTGAACAAGAGATAGTTCAAGAAGAGGAGTCTTCTCCAAATATTTTTGGACACTTCTCAGATAGCATCTTTCAAGCTAACTTCGAGACAATCCATCCCTATAATACTAGGAGTAAGACAACAAACAAACCTTCTGCCGAAAAAACTACAACTTCACCTCCAAAGCAATCTAAACCAGCTGAGACTAAACAGAGTCATGTGAACCCTAACCTAGATTATGATGTAGTTGAAGATCTTAAAAATTTAAGGGCTAACATTTTTGTTTATGAGTTACTGAAATTTCCATTTCTGCTACAAAAAATGCTACAAAACATCGCAGAGAATGGTAAAAATGGCAATTCAAACAAGGTTGTTCAAAACAAAGTTCCTCAGAAGACTTCCACAAAGAATAATCCCGATCCTCAAGACAAAGGAAGCCTTCTTGTAAATAATGTAAATAATGTAAATAATGTAGATAAAGTAGCTTTAGAAACTGCGAGTAAAGAGCCACAAACTACCACCCTTAGCACTCGCAAGAATGTACCTCCTTTTTTGTTAACTTTCGAAATCTTTAATAGAAACGTGCATAATTGTATGGTAGACTCATGAGCATCATCCAATGTGATTCCATGGTCTGTATGACAAAAGATTAACGTTGAATTTGAACCATCCACCTTAAAAACCATACAACTTGATCGGACTAATGTTAAAGTTATAGGCGAGTTAAAGAATTTGCTTATAAGATTATCATCTAACCCCAAGCTTCATCAAGTTATTGATATTATTGTTGTGGATATTCCAGAAGTGTATGGTCTGTTTTTAAGCAGGGACTGGTCAGAGCAGCTACACGGTTATTTCGTGACAGATTGGTCTCATCTATGGCTTCCAGAGAACGACAAGCCCAACAAGATCAAGGTAAATCGTGAATGCTACCTTAAGTTCACAGTCACAGATTTGAACGATCCCAACGAACCATTTACACCTTCTACCGATTCATCCGAAGTACAAGGGATGGATACCTTTTTCGACAATTTCATGGCCGAGACTTCAGCTATCACCAATCCAGAACAGCAATCTGAGATTGTAGCATATGCGCAGCACAGTTTTTACACAATGATCTCATGCACCCGATGAAAATCAAATTTGGTCTCTTTATTTCGACGAGTCAAAGTCCAAAGAAGGAGCTGGTGCAGGCTGTGTTATTATCGATCCGGCAGGGAACAAAACATTGATTGCATGTAGACTAGAATTTGAATGTACTAATAACACTGCAGAATATGAGGCTTTACTGCAAGGTCTCAGAAAATCTTTGGATATGAACATTCAAAACTTGACTGTCTTTGGCGATTCTGAAATCGTGGTTAGAAAGGTAAGAGATTCTATCCACTGTCTTTCTCCGCATCTTAAAAACTACCAATCCGAGGTATGGAATTTAATGAGTAAATTTTCTTCTTTCAATATAAATTCTATTCCTAGATTGAATAACTCTGAAGCTGATCTATTAGCTAATGTAGCTTCTAAACTCTTTCCTGCAGAAGGCTTGTCCCCGGATGCATTCTCCATCGAACTGTTGTTCAGCCCATCCGTTCCTGAAAACATCACGAACTGGAGAGTCTTCGACGACGATCAACAGATTATTAGCTTTCTGCATATGGAAGAAACTTTTCAAGGTGCAGTGATAGATGAACGCACGCACGATGACAATGTCACCCGTCAACAAGAGGTCAGTTCGAACAACTAAAAATGAAGGAAGATGAAAATATTGCAGCCTACTTCTTATGAGTTGATAAAACAGTGAATGCAATCACAGGATTGGGAGAAGAAATTGAAGAATCTATAATTGTTCAAAAGGTACTATGATCTCTTCCTATGAGATTCAACCCTAAGATATAAATACTAGAAGAAATATCATATTTAAACTCAATAAGCATGGACGAACTGCATGGAATCTTCATAGCATATGAAATGAGATCTGAACAGGAAAATTTAGATGGTAAAGAAGCAACCTTCAAAGCATCCAAAATATCAAAGCAAAAGAAACAACAACAAAAATAATATCGCAACAGTAGTGACATCTCGGAAGATGATGAAGAAGTGGCCAACTTTGTTAAAAGAATGAACAAGGGAACCAATGGTAGGTATAGAGGTAAGATTCCTTTAATTTGTTTTAATTATGATGAGGTATGCTGAAAAATGTCCTCATAAGAAAAACATAAATGATGAAGGTTACTCAAAAAGCAAACACACATATAAAGGAAAACGAACTACAAAGAAAGTTTTCAAGAAAATCTTATGCACCAAAGAAGACAACTCATCATCAGATGAAGATGAAGTCAGTGACAGTGAGACAGGAAGAGTTCTATTCATGGCAGTAAAAGACTTTGACAAAGAAGACTCTGAAGAAGAATATGAAGAAGTCGAAGAAGGATATGAAGAATTTGAAGAAGAAATTGAAGAGGCAGAAGTTGACTATTGAGAAGAACTAATGTGTGCCATAGAATTTATCAGAAGAGAAAACAAGAAAAACAAGAAACTACAAGCAGAACTAGACAAGAAAAAGGACACTCGAGAACTAGAACAAATGATCACAAAATTGAAGGTTCGAATAGAAGAAGATAAAAGAATTGAAGAAGCACTCAAAGAACAGCTAGAAGAAAAGGACAAGATCATTGGAAACTTGGAAGTATATATTGTTAGACTAAGAAAGGATATTCAAAAGAAAAATATGAAAAATAGCTCAAAAGTTTTGGATGACATTATCAACAGTAAAAAAAATCATCTTGACAAGTCCGGACTTGGGTACAATCAGACAAAAAATGGATCAATCTCCAAAACAACAAAGCAAGAAACAAATCCAAAAATCTATGTAGAAACAATCAAAGCGGATAGGAAGATATACAAGGAAGATTATAGGGACACTCCTCCACCGAGAAGTTTCATATTTCAGAATCAACAATAGACAGATAGGCCTCAAGAAGAAGAAGGATTCATTAGAGCACCTCTTTTCAGAAGATCTTCAAATCCTAGGAATCAAACTATATTTTTTGGTTTATGTTATGCATGTAATAATTTTGGACATAAGGCTGTGAATTGTAGAGCTAACAACATAAACAATAACAACTTTGAGAATCATACACAAAGGGGTTATTCAAGAAGACCTAGTGAAACACAAAGAAGAAGTTACAACATGTTTGAATCTTTGAGCACTAAAGTGGAATGTTACAAATGTAACAATTTTGGACACGTGGCCAAAAATTTTAGAATGATAGTCCCTCCTAAAGAACCTCAATAGAATAACAACAGTCACATACAAGAACCTCAAAAAACAACATGGATAAGAAAACAAGATTAGTATAGCAATGAAGAATGCACAGTCGCTCTACAAGCTACGTAGAAGAAACACAGTTGGTATGTTGATAGTGGGTGTTCAAAACACATGACAGGTGATAGAGATAAATTTCTTACATTGCGAAAGGAAAGAAATGGATTAGTCTCCTTTGGAAATGATAATTCAACCAAAATCATTGGAGAAGGCACAGTTCAAATTGGGAATAAGAATAAAAAGGCACAGAATGTTCTACTGGTAGAATATATGAAACATAATCTTCTAAGTGTGAGTCAAATGTGTGACCAAGGTCATAAAGTTACTTTCGATTCACAAAAGTGTGAGATAAGAAGATAAGGTTCAGGGAAATTGGTTGGTACAACTGTAAGAAATTCAAACAACATAAATGTGTTAAGTGAAATTGGAAATGAAAAGTGTTTTCTAGGAAAGGAAGATGAAAGTTGGCTATGGAACAAAAGAATGGGTCACATGCATTTTGATAACCTTGTCAAATTCAACAAAAGAGAAGCAGTCAGAGAAATGCCCCATATCGTGAAACCAACCAACACTTTATGCAAGCATTTCCAACAAGGAAAGAAAACAAAGACCATGTTCAAATCAAAGGAATATTCAACAAAAAGACCACTGGAAATTGTGCATACTAATCTAGTTGGACCAACTACAACAAAGGGCTTAAAAGTTGAGAGATACTTTATGTTATTAGTTGATGATTATACAAGAATGACTGCAGTTTTCTTTCTCAAGAACAAGTCAGAAGCTTTTGAAAATGTCAAGATCTACAAGGAAATGGTTGAAAATGAGATGGATTCAAGAATCAAATGCTTGAGATCTGATAATGGATGAGAGTTCACTTCAAAGGAATTTATGGACTACTGCAGCAATCATGGAATAAAAAGGCAATTCTCCATTTCTAGGAGACCTCAACAGAATGGAGTTGTTGAAAGAAAGAATAGGACAGTACAGTAAATGTCTTGAACAATGCTAATGGATTCCAAATTGACAGATATATTTTGGACACAGGCAGTGCATACAACAGTTCACATTCAAAGCAGAGTAATGCTTAGAAACAACACTGATAAAACTCTCTACGAGCTATGGAAAGGAAGACCAACAAATGTGAAGCACTTCAGAGTTTTTGGAAGAAAATGCTACATCAAAAGAGAGATGGAAGAATGGGAAAGTTTGAATCTTGTGTGGACAAAGGAGTACTTTTTGGCTAATGAAGTACAAGGAAAGCATACAAGTGTTACAATCTAAGCTTGAACAAAGTTGTGGAAAGCATCAACGTAACAATTGATGAAACAGACAGACTAGAATCAAAGGAAGAAGAAAACAAATCAATGGAACAACTTTTCAAAGAAGAAGAAGCAGAAGATGAAGTAGAAAAGGAAGATGAAGTAGAAAAGGAAGATGAAGAGAATCCGACAGAAACATAAGAGCAAGTTCAAAAAGTATCTCCAAAGACACCTAGAAAATGAGTACAAAAGAATCATCCTTCAGATCAGATTATTGGAAACAAAGATGCAGGAGTTGAGACTAGAAGAAAAATCCGTTCACCAGAACAAACACACCTAACACTCTTATCTACAATTGAACCAAACTGTTTTGAAGAAGTCAACAAGGATGAATTTTTAAATAAGACCATGAATGAAGAATTGGATCAAATAGAGAAAAATGACACTTGGGAACTGGTTCCAAGACCAAAGAATAAGAATGTGATCGACACAAAATGGGTTTTCAGGAATAAATTAAATAAAGATGGACAAGTTACAAGGAACAAAGCTAGATTTGTATGTAAAGGATATGCACAGATTGAAGGAATCTACTTTGAAGAGACATTTTCCCCAGTTGTCAGAATGAAAGCAATTTGGTTGATTTTAGCCTATGCATGCTACAAAAATGTTAAAGTATATTAGATGGACGTAAAATCATCTTTTCTGAATGGGGAACTTGCAGAAGAAGTCTACATTGAACAACCAGAAAGATTTCAGTTGTCAGAGAATGCAGATTATGTGTGTAAATTAAAGAAGGCCTTGTATGGTCTAAAACAGGCTCCTAGAGCATGGTACTCTAGACTAGATAAGTATCTGTAGCAGGCAGGGTTCAGAAAAAGAAGTGCATACAACAACCTCTACATCAAGGTATGTGAAGGTAATATTTTATTAATTGAAGTTTATGTTGATGATATTATTTTTGGTAGTGATTATGACAGGTTAAGCTAGAAATTTGCAAAAGATATGCAAAATGAATTTGAAATGTTGTTACTTGGAGAACTATCCTTCTTTTTGGGACTTCAGATACATCAAAGCAACCAAGGAATATTTATTTCTCAAACTAAGTATATCAGAGAAATGATAAAGAGGTTCAAAATGGAATATTGCAAATCAGTTATCACTCCCATGCAAACCAGTTGCAAGTTGAGAAAAGATGATGATTCAAAGTCTACAGATCAGTGGCAATACATGTCAATGATTGACAGCCTACTATATGTGACAACATCTAGACAAAATGTAATGTAGGAAGTTGGACAGGTGGCACAATTTAAAGCAACACCAAAGGAGTCACATGTGTTAGTGGTGAAGAGGATTTTAAGATATCTCAAAGGAACATAAGAGTTTGGATTATGGTATCCAAAAGGAAATGATCGATCACTTATTGCCTACACAGATGCAGATAGGGCTGGTTGTATTGATGACCGACGAAGCACCAGTGGAGCAACGTTCTACTTAGGTGAGTGTATAGTATCATGGTTAAGCAAGAAACAATCATCAGTATCTTTATCTACAGCCGAGGTAGAGTATATTGCAGCAACATCATGTTGTACACAGGTTCTTTGGATGAAACAAACTCTGATAGATATATAGGTTGAGTATGATGATCCCATTCCAATCTACTGTGATAATACAATGGCCATTAGTATCTCGAAGAACCTAGTAATGCACTCTAAGATGAAGCACATTCCAATAAAGTATCACTTTCTACGGGAGCAAGTTGCAGAAAAGAACATCAGAGTTGAGTATGTGGGCACAAAAGAACAAGTAGCAGACATCTTCACAAAACCACTTTGATCCGGATTATTTTCGGCACAAAATGAGAGCGGATATACAACACAGAAATATTTAGAGATATTGCAAGAGAGAAAACAATATAACAGAGATATAGCGGAAATAACAAGAGTCACAGATATACAGTAATACACGATTTCTATTAATGAAATAAATGTACAGAGACTGTAAAATATAGAGTGAAAGACCCGCTAGAATGGTGGTAGCTTATCTCTGAGAAGAGATGTGACAGCTACTCACATATGTGAGAAGATGATTATTACAATGAGGCTCTAAGGGCCTTTTTAACAAAAGTAAAATCCAAAACCCTAACCCCGGAAGATGAAAAGCCAAAAGGTTTTTGGGCCCCGATGGGGGTAGTTGATACGTCAACTTCCCAGGGGCGTAACTTTTGCATACAATCTCCGTTTGGGGCGCTCAATAGCTCGTTGGAAAGATCTATACGAGAACTACAAATTTTGGGTGAGAAACATGATATATGATCCATGTTGCTCCCCATTTTCTCAAAATGATCTACGATCCATGTTGCTCCCCGTTTTCTCAAGAAACATCGTTTAGGGCCTCAAAATGGCCCCGGAAGTTAAAAACTGCTAAAAATAATAAATTATCAAAATTGTCAAAAACATGTTTAGGGCCAGTTGGAGAAGTTGGGTAGCCATCGATATCCACCTAGATCAATCCTCCCTCCTTAGGAAGCAATGGTCTCCATTGCGTTGAGTTCCCGGGGGAGAGGAGAAAGCGATTGCTAAATCTGAATCTTGGTGATCTGCTTGTCTTAATGGAGAAGTGGCATTGCTTAGCTTGTTGAAGGCTATCATGAACCTTTGGCTAGAAGGTTTGGACCTTTTTAACCAGTCTGGCTATTTTAGATGACTGTGTGCAGAAGGAATCTTTGTTCTTTGCTGCAACCTTCTTGACCTGCTTCTGTTGGATAGAAGGTGCTTGGGCCGAAGCTATGGTAGCTGCAGTATCCTTTTGTTCACCCTTTGAACAGATTGTGAAGAAGCTGAATTTTGTAGTATGGGATACTAACTTGCAACACTGTTTAGGTGGGGCAGTAGTTGGAACTACCTCTGGTATCCTGTAGAGATAATCCCCCAGAGTAATAATGACACTACGGGGTCGAGACTCATAGATAGCATGGCGTTTCCACATATATGGCTGGCCCAAGAGAACATCACAGACATCCAGTGGGGAAACATCACATAATACCTCATCCTTGAAGGGTTGGATGCAATATGACAATCGAGACTGTTGGCTGACACGAGGATATCGTCCTTGGCGAAGCCACCCGATGCTGTATGGTTGCGGGTGTGGTGTTGTCGGCAATCCCAATTTTTTGATGACCTCTACTGAGATGAGGTTCTTTTGGCTTCTGCTATCAACAATAAAATGCAGTAGGGTCCCCTTCACCCACATCTGTGAATGAAAAAGGCGCTCCCCCTCTTCAGGATCTATTGGTTCTTCTGTTTGAATTGCTACGGTCACAACAATAGCAGTGGGGTCTGCGTCGATGATCTGTCTTTTCCCATTATTTTCAGGATCAGATTTTGAATCAGGGTTCGGCTCCTTGTCTTTGATCTCGACCACCAATGACTGTTTTGAGAAACATTCATCGGTGTTGTGCCAGGGGCTTTTGTGGAAATCGCACCATTTTCCGTTGTCCTTCTTTGTCTTCCCGTGACCCTTCTTTTCCTATGGCTTGGACTAGTTTTTGGGAGACTGTTTGTTAGGGATGTCTTTGTCATACTTTGGTTGTTGTGGATTTGCAGACCCGAACTCCCGTTTGTTCTGGTGCTTAAATTTCTTCTCGATTTTAACAACATATCGATAGGCAGCACCGAGTGATGAGATGTCCAGAAAATCCATTTCAGTTTGGATGTATCTATGTAGAGCCCCATGGTATTTTAGAACCAAATGTCATTCAGAGTCTTTGATACCCAGCTTGGTGCGTAAGGTATGGAAGCTATTGGTGAACTCCGGAACTGATTGGCCCCTCTCTTGCCACAGTGTGGTCCATCTCATGTACTAGTCCTCATAATTGCCAACAGGGTAATATTGTTCCTTTACCGCATCCAAAAAAAAGTACCAAGTGAGCTCGGCCCCATATATTCCAGACTCCTCTGTAGAACTCTGCTCCCAGTAAGTTTCCCACCAATGTTTGACATGGGGGAGAGACTTAAGGAGTGCGAAGGTGATCTTTTCCTTGTCGGAAAAATTATGAACAGAGAAATAACCTTCTAG
>JASDQU010588289.1:9875-29972 GCA_032191745.1 Picea mariana | reverse complement strand
AGGAATAGATCCATTTCAGAGTATCTCATTAAATGGAGGAAACTATCAGCTGAAGATTCCACTTGGGAAGATGAGTCTTTTATACAGAAGCATCCAGAGTTACTCAAGCGTTGTGGACAACACTTGTCTCAAGGGGAGGGGCATGTTAAGCCCTAATATGGGCTCATTACCTCTTAATTGGGACATATTAGATTAGTAATTCTATTTTATTTATGTCGGCTTTAGGCCATTAGTTGTAATTTAGAATAGTAATGTTATTTTAATTATGTCGGCTTTAGGCCATTATTTGTAATTATACCTCCTAGTCTCCTATATATACCAAGGAGACATTTTCATTTTGAATCATCTTGTACTTGAACATTTAAGTGGGGTAAAAGGAGGTTTCCCCCTCGAAGAGGCTTATTATCTGAAATTATCTCTTTTTCAAGGCGTTGAGTACTTTTCCTGAGGTTTTCATATGCTATATTGATGTTTGGTTCTTAACATTGTGCAACTAGCTTGTAGTGTGAAAAGAGGCTATTTAGGGCATTTTTAGGTCTTTGAACAACCACCTAGTCAGATTCAGCCGAGATTTGGGTGTCAAATCAACTTGGAAGCTGAACCAGAAGTGGGTGGGAGGTCGACCAATCTCATAAATGCACCGTTCTCAGATGTGAGTGGCTTTTAGCAACCACAGTCGCGCATCATGCACATGTGCGCTTTTCCTGCGTTTCTGGATAGCGCATGTGCGCGCCTACCCTGTGTAGTCATAGCGCACTTTAATTTTATCACTGGTTGTATAGTTTTGGACCTTTTGGAAATGATTTTGTGGTAATTTTGGTCCATGGGTGACCTCATAACTGTTTGACGATGCTGGATTTCTGTAACCATTTGCAGACAAAATTTCAATGATAACAGATGCCCCCTGATGGATGAGGTTAGGAGCATACGTATAGTCGAAATTCATCAATGTTTCTTCTACTGAGAGTGCCGTTGTAAGAGAGAGCGATAGTGAGAGTATCAAGAGTGACCCGTTGGAGGGAGAAGGGAACCTGTAGGACCCAACCTTCGATAAGGTGTGTAAAAATAAATTATGTACAAATGAGGTGGGCATGCCCCATGCTCGTATCATGTAACTAAAAAAAGAATGGTATTGTATAGTAACTGAAACAGTGTGTTGATGTAGACAATTGCAACACCCTCAGAGGCGGTCGTAATAAAGTCATAAGACAATTCTAAGGAGGAACATACTCTGAATAGTAGGCAATGACACCTGTAAGAAGTATCATAGATTCTGTAGGCATTGATAGCCCAACCAAGTTCAGAGGTCTTCGAAAAATATAAGAAATAACTGCAATAGTCGTAAAGTGAGACCCATCGTAACATGCGAAAGTGTTGAAGTCGAAAGTTATGGGGGTCAATGACATTAGGGAGCAATTTTGATTCTCCCTGTGCTGTCCGAGACCTCTCATTGGAAAGGTATTGAGAGTCAAGATACTGTCGCCCTTCTAGAAACTGTGCTGATGTTGGCAAAAGGGGGACGCGACTCCAAGAAGCAAAGGGCTTCGTGAAATCTACTAGGTGAGGTTAGGAATTGGAGGAGGTACATGGATGAAGTCAAGAGGTATGAAGACTCAAGACTGCCCTTGGTTGGGGGTATATGCGAAGTATAAGTGGCCGCAACTGTTCAACTAGGTCGAGTGTCAGGGGGCCAACAAGACGTGGGATAAGTTGTGCCAGAGGCGAGACATAGTGGACAAACTTAGAGAGTAGAGGTAAGTGGCCTGTGGGATACTTGGAGTATATGGATGATGTCAATAAGAGTAGATGATAAGGAGTTCCCTAACCAAGGTCGACATGGGTTGCGTTTGCCAAAAAAGGGAAGAAGGTCGCCAAAGGTGACGACAAAAAGATATGTAAATGCTGGAAACAAAGGCTTTTTACAATTTATAAAGAATAATTTGGGATGAGTGTACAAATATAGAAACGGGTGCCCCAATGTAATATGGTTGAGTTGGTGAGGGCGCAATGTGCTCGAAGAACTGGTGGAGGTTAGGGGCCCCATGGGTGGGTTTCCGTATGAGGTAGATGGTATGGAGGGAAATTTGCGGGGGGGCAAACTGATTGTGGATGAAATGGAGGGTTAATGATACTACGGAGGTGCAGTCAAAATAAAACCTTGAAGAGATAACTTGGGAGTCCATTGGGAAAGCCAGCAAAATGAGGAGAAGGAGTATGTGGCTGATTCATGACATGATGTAAGACTATCGGGACTCCCATCCCTAAAGGGATGAAAAACAACATGAGTGTCAAAGTGCCAAAGGGTGCTATGAATGGGACAACTCATGTGGGGGAGAGTGCTACCGGGTGATAGTACCCAAAATGCAATGGGGGTGTCGGTACTGCAGAGCCGGAGATGGGGATCCTAAACGCAAATGTCAGAGGGTGTGACTGGAGATGCAATTGAGATTCAGAGGGAATGATTACATGCCAGTGTTGATTATATACCTAAAGGGGTTATGTTGATGTAGGATGACCAAGTAACTGCACACATGAAAACCAAATACCTGACGTGAACAATATATGAAGAGAATCAAACATACGATCATGACATAATGGATGTCAATGATGTTTGGTAGGGATGGATGTCAATGATGTTTGGTAGGGATGATGTAGCTAGATTGGGTTCATTTTGGATGCTTTGGCGTACTGCGACTAATGTCTGCCGGAAGTGAGGTAGTGCTGGGCAATGGTGTGTATAAAGGCCTTATTCTGAACGTACAGCACAAGCAAATTTGGTTCGCATCCCTTTTCTACTTGAGTTAGGGGAGGTAGTGACAATACTTGCTACAATGGTGAGTGGTGATGGTGTTTGATTGAGTGGAATTAGGTTACGTAACTTAAGTAGAGATGGGAATTTGTTGGTTGGGTGTCCATATTTCTCACATAGCACGCAAGGAGGTTGGATGCGTGGGGGGAGTGGAGTTGTGGGCTCCTTCTTCTTTCGCCTGCCCCCAGCTGTGGCAGGGAGGTTAGTGAGTGGGGGTGTAAAGGGTATGGTGGGATTGAGTATGGGAATCATCATTGGGATTCCTTCTGTTTGGGGGGGAAGGGATGGTTGAGTAACCATCTCTGGTGGATGTAAATACCAAACAGGAATTTCAAACACCATATTAGGGAGAGTAAGCGTTGCGGCTACTTGGAAAGCTTGTATGCCTGGTGGAGGGTAAAAGAAGGGGATTTGAGTAATGGCTTGGGGAATTGTCTCCCAAACTGGGATATTGCCTTGGGGAGAGGTGAAATCATGAACTAGTGGAGTCGACGAGTTCGCAGGAGTCTCGTGAGGGAGGATCTCTACGACTAGTGGGACGTTAGATATGATAGAAGCCTCCCTGGGAGGAAGGGTATCCTCCATGTCAGTTCCTTTGGATGATACGACGCATACCTGATTAGAAGGATGAAGGAGCGGTGGTGCACCATGGTAAGTTCCTAACAATGATGGGTCTTTGAAAATCCTGGGACCCATTTCGATGAGTGGGTATGCTTCATGACTAGTGTGGATAAGAGGGAGAATGTTATCGATGTTGGTAGAAGGGTTGGGCTCATAATGTGAAAATTGGTCAATGGCAATGATATTCCCATTATGGGGGAACATCATGGTTCGAAAGACGGAAGAGGCAACTGCCTTCATAGCATACATGTAGCTACGACCGAACAAGATATTATAATTGAGTGGGGCATTGATAACTTCAATGTCAATGAGAATGGTCTTGCCCCCGAGTTCTACAGGGACATTTTGGAAGAACCCTTGAGGAGAAGATGGTCATCTGTCATAAGCTCTTAAGGTAATGGTCGATGGTATGAGTTCGGGGGAACCAAGTTTCTGCCATGTAGACTTGGACATAATGCATGTGGATGCACCTTTATCGATGATGCACCAATGAACTATAATGTTCTGAATTTTCACTGGGATTTGAAAAGCGATTAGAGCGGGAAGGCGAGGTTCTCCACTATCGAGATCGAATGTGATGAGTTGAGTATCGGTGGGGTCGACTGCCCCCAAGGTGGAAAGTAATGATTTTCACTGAGTGGGACAAGTTTGAAGGACTTCTAAGACTGACATGGCAGCCAGGGATTGTGCTAAGTCATCAACCAAACTGTAATTATGAGCCGCCCTAGCCTATGGGTTGTGGACATTCCTGCGCAATGGGATGCAAGGGATGCGAAGAGGTGTTTCTGTGTTAGGGCGAGGAATCACCAATGGGGGTCCCATTGGTGCTGGGATTGTTTCTGGGGGACTGGGAGGAGACTCAGTGGGTGTATGGTATTGACGACTACGTGTTTGAAGAAGGATTTCTTCCTCACTGGTGAGGAGGATAGTACAATCTCGGGATTGTTTAGATTGGGATACTGTCCCAACTGTGGTGGGGTAGGCTTCATATCCCGTTGGGTGTTTATCACACCCTAGTGTGGAATGGGGTTTTGAAGCACGACTGGGGATGGTTGTTGCACGTATTGTTGTGGGGCCTGCTGAGAGGTAGGTGGTGCTGGAGGATGTGGTACACTTCCTGAGTCTTTCATTCATTTAAAATCAACGATTTGGGGGCAATGATGAATATAATGACCTAACACACCGCAAAGGGCACAAGGGAAGGTGGTTCTAATATTATTGTTGTTTCTCCCTTGACACTTGTTGTTATTTCCCCCCTGGGGGTTCTGGTTGCCCCCAGTAGGTTGGTTCTATTGGGGGTGATTCCCGCCTTGACCTGGGTTGTGATTGTTTCGGTTTTTTCCTTTCTTTTTGGCATTATTCGACGGGTGGGTCAGATTTTCTTTATTTAGCTGTTCAAAATTTTGATATTGTTGAATGGGAGAGGGTTGAACAAAATTCACCCTAGTGTGAGGGTGTCCTTTTGGTGGGGGAGCCATGGGTTGTGGAGGACCAGGGAATGGAAAATATGGATTCTGTGGGAGTTGTGATCCGTAAGGTACATAGGAAGGAGTGGAAATTTCGCTAGTACTTAGGGTATAAGCGGAGGTAGAGGGAGTACCAAAACTTGTTTGGATAGGTGGGTGTAATGTGGGTGCCAGCGATGGCTTGCTGATGGGTGGAGGAAGAGGAACATGGTATGGTTGTTGATAAGGGGGTGGAGGGTAATAAGAGGTTCCCCCATATGCCGGTGGATATTGAGGTGTGCCATACATCGGTGGTTGTTGGGGTTGTGGACTATGGTGCGTGGTATGACCAATCAATCTGTCTGCTGAGTGAGACATCTCGGATTTGTCTTGGCTAAATGGAATGGGTTTTGGGAGATCAGGAAGTATTGTGTACAAGTACCCTTATTGTGAATAGATGAGGTCATATTGTTGAGCCTTACTGATGGCTTCTTCTTCTGATTGAGGGAAGTTGGAAGCTACATCTTTACCGAGGAGAGAGACAAGTGATCTAAGAAACCAATCAAGACACTATTGTTTGGTGGTTTCTGCTTTGCACAAACTATGTCGTCGACGCCACTCATGAATGTGATCAGCGATATGTGTGGCTAAGGTTTGTTTAAAATTAGAGATTAGTTCAAGACAATTGTCATGGCAGATTGGTAATTGGAAGAAGGTAAAAAATGCTTTGGCCAAGGACTCGAAAGTCACATGGGACCCCGATTTTTCGTCTACATACCATTTGGCTAATGGGCCAGTGAGTGTGCATTGAAATAATCATATTCAGATGGAATCATCCATAATGCTATTGGAAGAACACCATAAGTGGAAAGTCATGACATGGTTGGTAGGGTCATCCCCTGCCTTTCCTTCAAACTTGGAGATGTCTGAAGGTAGTTTGGTAGGCATTGCAGGCCATATGGGGTCATGCAATATAGGATCATTTGTGAGTTTTCTTAGATCTGGTATGTTAAGAGAGGCCAAATATGGCATCTGTAGTGGTGGCGGGGGATTAGTTCCAGTCATGGTGTGAGTGTTTTGTGAACCTGACCCTTGAGGGGGACTAGGTGGGTTGGTACTTCCTCCTTGAGAGGAAGTTGGCCCCCAGCTTCCGTGTAAAGGAGAGCAAGTGGACTGTGGACCTTGGGAATTAGACCCAAGTAAGGTGGAACCAAGCAAAGCTAATCCTAAGATAGTGGCACTCACTGGAGTGTGTGAATGTGGTGCTGATGAATTGGCAAGACTAGTAACTCCCCCTAGAATAGGAGGGAGGTTCAACAAGTGTCTGGAATGACGGGGGTTCGGTGGGTCCCCTATGATGTCCGACTAGATGAGTGGATGTGTGCAAGTGGTGAGAGTGATAAATAAACAAGAGCGTTTTGCTACAATTTTTGAACTTTACACGATATATATCTAAATCAAAATGTAATCAGAAGTGCATCATACATAAAGTGTTTTGAAAAAGAAGCATATATGTGGATAAGTGGGTTTTGTCTGCGTGGGGGATCAAAGAAAACAAATGCTTGTGTCCTAAAATACGTAACATCCTTCCTCTCAAATAGCACTGAACCTTCCAATAGTACTCAACAGTGGGGTCTGAAGTCACCGGAAGAGAAACTAGTGAAGGATGAAGTAATCAGTTATAATGAGGGGTAAAGGGGGCATATCTCGAAAGAGATGGCAATACTTCCCAATAGCCACACAAAATCCAATCAAGGTGCAATTGCAGCCCACAATTGCCACCTGGGTAGATGTCCTAAAATTTGGTCACTAGGTACCTCGGTCAAAGTGCGACATTTAGATTTTTGGCCTAAGAAATGGGTCATAGGCTAGATCCCATCCAAGAGGTGGGTGCCTCAAGAGGGGATGCACAGAACAATCAAACCTCGGCCTTCAACCCTTCACAGGTATCTCCCTACCTTATGGTGTTAGGAACACTTGACTTGGATGATTTAAAGTTCCCTATTTGACAACTTCTATTGTTTTGACAATGTGAGAACCAGATAACGGGGATTTATTTGGATGCCTATCCTCAAAATCCTACCTAGACTAAAAAATTTCTTTTGGCACCTCCTGTAGAGGAAACTTAGTGAGTTTTTAGAAAAAAATTTAGATGTAGTTTGTTTGAGAGATTGGGGGTGTGAGCCAATCTCGTTGAAATTAAAATGGGAGTGGATAGTTTCGTCAAGAAAAGGGTGGGGTGTTTCGGAATCCCTTTGGAGGAAACTTACTTCGACCTCCACATTTAGAGAGGAAAACTATGTGAGTGATAAGTGAATTTTGTGTGTGAATGAGTGAAAGTGTGCCAATGTTTTAATGAATTAGGTGTCACCTTGCTGCATGTGGACTTTGCTTGGTCCTTACAAGTGTTGATTACCTAATTAACTAAATTCCTTTGGTACAACCTTGCATAATTCAAAAGTCCCTAGGAAGCTAGCATGTGGACATGTGGGTCCTTTACTATTCCTTTAACTCCCTATTGTGATTTAATCTAAGAAAGCTTTAAAACTATCCTAGATTGTGATCATGTGGGCATGTATGGGCCCATTACAAAACCTTTAAACTTCCCTAGTGATTTAATCTAAGAAATTAAATTTCAACACTATCCTATCTTTGTAGCATGTGGGCATGTATGGGCCCATTACAATCTTGAGATGTGTTTGAAAAATAAACTAAGAGGAGTCCCGAGGGGGGCTGTTGTCCTCTCCTAAAGGTTTTAGTCTTTTTAAGGGAGATAAAATTGTCCTACAATCTTTTTCTGTTTCTCAAGGTCACTTGGAAGCATGAGAGAAGAGCATACTAAGTGATTGTTATCCAACTTCTGGTCCCAATGCAAGTTTTATGTGATTACAAATGATTCCAACTTATACTTTTAGTCAAAGCAATCCATCCATGTGGAAAAATGAAAGCAAAAGAGGAAATAATGATTTGAAACCCCCTAAGTGCCTATGTGTTTTGACTAATCCCTTTATATGAAGAGGGAACTAAGTGTGGTGCAGATTACAATATGCATGAAATCACATTTAAGAAGGCTAGGGGCCTTCCCCAAATCACAAACAAGCTTACAATGTGTATTTTTCTGCACAGGTGCGTGGGTCTCAGAGTAGACAGAGGTGCACTGAGCGCCTGTGCACAACCCGAAACAGTCTTTTGGGTGCAGGTGCGCAGAACAACACTGTGATTTTGGCGCACATGCACACGATGCACGACTGTGGGCCAATAAACCTGCGCACAATTGACACACGACCGTGAAGAAAATTACGGATGGAATTCTCTCAATTCAGCTTTGAATTGGATGTTTTGCAGGGTTAAGGTACTTGCAGGTTAAATAAACCAAAAGAAGAGCTAGAAAAACCCAAATGGGGTAGGAAATTGATACCTTTCCCGAATGGAGTTTCCAATCTGTTGCACCTCTTTTGTCACCTAAATGAGCAAAACAGAGGTGCTTACAAGCTTAGTTGGGTTAGCTAAGAAAGACAACTGTAAAGGAAAGGGTTAGAGAAAGAAACATAAAAGAACAAACTAAGAAATAAAAGAACAACTAAACTATTGAGCATAAGGACATAAGAACAAAAAACCAATAAGACTCATGTCACCAATGGCAAGGATTATATTAGTGAAAGAAAACACCAAGAAGAAAGAGGACTATGGGTCCCTTCTTCCTCCAAGGGAGGGCTCTTGGACCCAATGTAATGGTGCTAGTATGCTCTTGATGAGAAAAGAGGATTCCCCAAGAGAATAGTAGCAGCATAACCTTGCAAATGAATTCCTTGAAAATGAAGTGCACCCATGGCCTTGTTTTATAGCACCACTTTGAGGTATTGTGCAACCAACTTGTAGTGTGAAAAGAGGCTATTTAGGGCATTTTAGGTCTTTGACTAGCCACCCAATCTGATTCAGCCTAGATTTGGGTGTCAAATCAACTTGGAAGCTGAGCCAGAAGTGGGTGGGAGGCTGACCAATCTCATAAATACGTTGTTCTTAGATGTGCACGTCTTTTAGCAACCACAGTCGCGCATCGTGTGCATGTGTGCTTTTCCTGCGTTTCTGGATAGCGCATGTGTGTGTGCGCCCTGTGTAGTCATAGTGCACTTTATTTTATCACTAGTTGTATAGTTTTGGACCTTTTGGAAATGATTTTGTGGTAATTTCGGTCCATGGGTGACCTCATAACTGTTTGACGATGCTAGATTTTTGTAACCATTTGCAGACAAAATTTCAGTGATAACACCAGGTATTGCGTAGGAAGAGAACCAACAGAGATATTAGGTTCAATGCGCAGATTGGAGCGTATAATGTGGATAATGTTATTTTGGACTTAGGGTCTGGCGTGAATGTGATACCTAAGTAGACATGGGATATGATGGGTGAGCCTGAGATGGTATGTTTCCATGTTTAGTTAAGGCTTGTGAATCAACATAATATAGTTCTGATTGGGCAATTGATAGGAGTACCTATGAACATAGATGGGGTGTGCAGCATGGAAGAATTTGAAGTTATTGAGATCGTAGATGATATTCAACCATATCTATCACCGATAGGACTAGAATGGGATTTCAATTACCAATATATCATTAACTTGAAAAGGAGGGAGATGAAATTCGAGGTGGGGGATCTAAAAGTTATTGTACCCTTGGACCCATCAGAAGGAAAGAGATACATAGAGCCATCCAGAGGGAATGAAAATGAGAACTCATACAATATGAATGCGTGTATGGAAGATTATGTCAACCCGAAAATGGATGGTGCGCTGAGTTGGAGAAGTCAGTTTGTGAACATCAGATTCAGAAGCCAATATCAAGAATTGGCAGCAAAGGATGCATGAAGTGTCAACTAAATGATTGCACATATAAATCAATCCTTGCATTGGTTTGGAACGTAGCTATGCGACCCAACTAGGTATGATGGACTAACTGAGATAGGCAGGTTTGAAAAATCATTTGAGTTATAGGTACCCAAACAATGAAGGATATTGGCATTGGATGTCATTTTAAAGGTGACTCAAGCCAGATGGTGGGTTTCACACAGAGATGGGATAAAAGACTGGTCACCTGTGTAGTAGACTAATGAAGATACATTTTGGCTCTAAGGGAGAAGAGATTGTGTAGAAGTACACAGGAGAGAGTGACCCGGCGGGTCACATGGAAAAATGTAGGGCTTTATGGCACTTAGTACCGGGAATAAAGTGGACACACAGATTTATACACACCTTGGATACAATCCCCAAGAATTGGTATTTAGAATTAGAGATGTGAAGGGAGACAATAATATGGGAAGAATTGACTCGGAGATTCGAAATTACATTTACATTTAAACATGAATCTCCATCTATATATGCAACACTACACACAATTCAAACAAAAATATTCTTAGAGGTAGAGAGGATGAAAGTAGTACCAGTATGCAGTGCACATAAATCCAAGATGAATTTCCATAAGCTATTGGAATGATACAATGTAACAAAGGAAGAGAACGAGGAACAGGATCCTAGGAATGTACAAATACCTAAGATAGAAAGCATTTGCCTCATACACATGACCTATAAAGACACAAAAGGTAAACATTGGGATGACAAAGAATCCTAAGTTTGCACAGATAGGATATTACTAGAATGACGAGACAATTGAGAAGGTTGCAAAATTATTACGGGAATATCAAGACTTATTCCCAAGAAAATTTTCAGAGATGAAGGAGATAATGGGAGACTTAGGCGAGATGAAGATTCCACTGAGACCTAGAGTTAAGCCATTATGACAGAGACCTTACATGTTAAATATGCGGTATAAAGAGAAGGTCAAGGCTGAAATAGACATGATGTTGGACACATGTATCGTTGAACCAGTAGAAGAGTCCGAGTGGATTATCCCAATGGTGGTGTAGGACAAGAAGATGGGAGGAATTAGGATCTACGTGGATCTAAGGAAACTGAATGATGCATGATTACATGATCCATTCGCAACATCGTTCATGAATGAAGTACTGGAAAATGTAGGAGGTCATAAAACCTATTCTTTTACAGATGGATTCTTTGGGTACCATCAGATAAGAATCACACAAAAGGATAGACATAAGATTACATTTGCAATGGAGTGGGGCAATTATCAATATACAATTGTGCATTCAGATTAAAGAATTACCCTATAGTGTTTTCTAGGGTAATAATGGAAACATTCAAGGAGTTCATCCATAAATTCCTGGAAGTTTACTTAGATGATTGGATGGTGTTAATTTTACTACAGGATCATATAGAAGTTCTTCGACTCATGTTAGATCAGTGTAGACAGTGTTAGATTTCATTGAACTTAAAGAAGTGTATCTTTTGCATGTCGTTTGGAATTCTACTAGGACATGTTGTAGCAAACAAGGACTATTAGTTGATCTAGCCAAGATTGCATTAATTATGAACTTGGAACCTCTAACATCAATCATACATCTAAGGGAAACATAGGGTCATACCAGTTATTACATGAAATTTATCAAAGGATATGTGCAGATTACAACACCCATGGAAAATTTGTTGAAGAAGGAAGCCAAGTTCCAATGGCATGAGGAGTTCCATAAGGGGTTAGAAACTTTGAAACAAAAACTAGTAACTGCACCAATTCTAATATTTCAGGAGTGGAACAAAGAGTTCCATGTACATGTACATGCATCATCCATAGCATTGGGTGCAATGTTTTCACAACCTAGAGAAGGGGACATAGATCATCCAATTGATTTTGAAAGTAGTAATTTTTCTATATAAGAAACAAATTATACAACTACAGAACATGAAGGATTGGCAATGGTCTATGCACTACAAAAGTTCAGGAACTACTTACTGGGGTCCCACTTCAATATGTATACAAACCATTATACATTAAATTACTTAGTCAACAAGCCCATATGAGGAGGAAGAATATGCATACAACTATTATTATTTCAAGAATATGAATTTGAGGTCATAGTAAAACCAGGGAAGTTGAATACAGGACTAGATCATCTATCACACATACTAAGAGGAGAAGATGAAAGTAATTTAGATGATAGCCTCCCAAATGCACAATTATTTGTAGTAAGGATAGTGGATGATTAATTCTTATACATTTTGGAGTTTCTCAATACTGGCATGGCTCCCTCCGACATGATTGTTGCACAGGAGAAGCAATTAGTAGTGAAAGAAGTAGATTACCAGTTGTTTGTACGAAATTTATATAAGTTGGGTGCAGATGGAATATTGAGATGTTGTGTACTGGAACATGAAAGCATTATTATACTTGAATACGTGCATGATGGGATTGTTGGAGGAAATTATGTAGGAAGAGCCACACCACAAAATATTTATTTGTAGGGATTTGGTGGCCCATGCTTCACAAAGACGCGAAGGAGTATTCTCAATCCTATAATGTATGTCAAAGAGTGGGGAATCCATCTAGGAGAGATGAAATGTCATTATATTCATAGGTTACGTTGCAGGCATTTGATAAGTGGGCCATTGAATTTGTAGGACCAATCAATACACAAGCAAGAAGATCAAGGGCAAGGTACATCATCACTATGACATAGTACTTGACAAGGTGGGCAGAAGCAACACCAATTACTGATTGTAATACAGATACTATTGTGTGGTTTCTGTTCAAGAATGTAGTCATGAGGTTTGGATGTCCACACATATTACTTAGTGATCAATATGCACTTTCTGAACAAAAAAATTGTCGAATTGACGAAGGAGTTTCATATTCATCATCAAAAGAGTACACCATACCACCCTTAGGACAATGACATAGTGGAAACTTTTAATAAGATCTTGGAGAATGATTTGAAAAATATATGCAATGTAGGGAGAGATGATTGGGACTTGAAAGTCCATGCATTACTATGGGATTAAAGAGATACAAGTAAGAAGCTGACGGGGAAAACGCCTTTTCGGTTGGTCTATGGAAAGGATACAATGATGCCAATGGATTTCATTCTACCTAGCTTGTGCATTGTAGCAATCAATGACCTCTCGAATATTGGTGCGATAGAGGAGAGGTTGGCACAATTAGTATAGCTTGAGGAGGACTAGTTTATTGCAATATTTCATCAATAATTTTAGAAAGCTAGAGAGAAGGCTTGGCATGATCACCACATTAAACTAAAGAAATTTCAAGTCGGTGATTTGGTACTACTCTATGATAACAAGTATATGAAACATCCATGGAAGTTTCACATGCACTAGTTAAGACCTTACATGATCCATCAAATAATCAAGACAAGTGTTGCGTGGTTGGAAACTTTGAATAGAAAATTCCTGGAAGGAATGATCAATGGGAGTCATCTGAAACTCTATAGAGACGATCGATAGTCTGTGTAGTAATATAGGTTGCACCAAAACCCCTATATTATAGTAGTTGTACCATATTAACAAGAAAAACAAGGAAAAACAAATAAAAAGTATAAAAAAGAAGAAAATCAAATAAAAATTAGATATACGAAAAAGAAAAAAGAGTATTTGAGTACCAAGGTATCAGAACTTGTGCAGAAGGAATGATAATCAAACTAAAAAATAACACTGCACCAAGACACGAACAAGACCAACTGCGAAGGATACATATGACACAACAAAAACCCAATGCACAGTTTGACAATGTCAAGATTGTTAAAATTCGTAAGGCATGGAAATAAAATTTAGGCCGCAAGCATGACAGGTCATAAAAGAGTCGTATAAAACTTAAATGGGAAAAACCACCAAAAATCATGAACAGATCAACGGTATGAGAGGAAAATCATAAAATGGATTTGGTAATAAAGGAGCATTTAGTTAACCACTCACCCACCACGATGAAGGATTGGATAAGGCAGTTAAGCCAGGATGAGACAAGTAGACTTGGCATGAAAGCACAAAAACAATAAGAATTCAATAAACTCTAAGTCATTGTTACATGTAAGCGAGAGCGAACAGAGCCGAACTACCAGAGTCGAGCTAACAAACCCCAAACAAACACACAGAGCTAGTCTAATATTTCATCACACAAGTAGAATGGCACCACCGAGAGTGGGAGGGACATCCAACGCAGTGAAGAAACAATTGAAATGACCAGTAGTAGAGGTGGAGGTCGAGGAGGTAGCGGGAACTTCAACTCCAACGCCACCAAATTTTTTTCACAGAGACTATTTACTCCTAAGAAAGGATGGCACACCACAAATTAATGTATGTGTGAATGCCAAGTGCCCATTGTTGGCACAGGGGAAGACCTAGGGTTCAACGCTACAACAATGCACCAACAAAACCCTAACTACCGACCCTTTCAACAACACCTGTGAAGCAGATGAAGTCTCACCCGAGGTAGAGGTAGGGGTGGTTGCAATACTCAGGTGTCTGCAACCTTATCTAGGACACAGATCTGTGATTATATTTCCTACAGAACACTTAGCATCGATTATTCATCAATATTCAACCCTTATTATACTTCGCAGATAACACAAAGCATCACAATGTTTACTTAGATCTAAGGTATTTTAGCACTTAGCAACAAAAAAACAGATCAGATCCAGTAGATCATCACTAAGAATCTTTGTACATGTCAGATCTAACATTCACACATAGCTAAGAAGTGCCAAGCATAAGTAGATCTATCTAAATATATCAAAGCACTTTACAAAAGCAGGGACAACACATCAAGTCAAAGCACAAATAATAACACAAAAATTTATGTGGTTCACTCCCTCCCTGGGGCTACGTCCACCAACTCTTCTTCTTTATTAGCGTCTCCAATTGGTTACAGGCACAAAGCCACAAAAAAACCTTCCTTGCATAGGACAGAAGATCTGCGTAGCTCGCTAGATCCTTCTCCCTTACGCTTACAACACAAAGCCTTCTATAACTTCTACAACAACTTGCACTTAGCTTTGTAAACCTTCTACAACCATGCACAAAGCACTTACATAGTCTATTAGCACTTAGCTTATATCACATAGATACAATCCTACTCTACTAGATGCCTAGATGTTTATTTATACATTACAAAAGTGGGCCTAAACGTGGGTAAACCCACGGGCCGACATCCCTTTCCCATTACATTGTCCCAAAACCCCAAAAGGGGGTCCAAAAGTGGGTCAAGATCCCATGATATCTTCTTCGTCTGGCACTCCATCTTCGACAGGCTTTCGAAGTCCCAAAAATGGTCAAATATGACCAAGTAACTTCAAGACTTGGTCAAGGGAAAACAAGCCCCCAACACTCACATGTGACTCATCCCGAGTCACTCTGGTCTAAGAAATTCTGCCTCGAATGCCTCAAGCTTCTTCAACTTGTTGTAGTGTGACTGCCTCTTGCTCAATGAACTCCTGGATGAGTGCATCACTAACTGGTCCCTCTAGGCATTGTTCTGCTATACTCACAACCTGTTCAAGTTCTACTCCTTGGTTTTCAAATTCAATGAACAGTTGGCATGCCTTTTCTTACACTGGCTGAAGTCATTGAGAGACTTCCATTACTTTACTCTGAAGTGTGTGTACCTACTGATAGGCCATGCGTTGCTCTGGAAACCTCTTCATTCTCTCGACTGGTGACAAGGCCTTCAGCTGCGCTTGTAACGTGTCTGCCTACTGCTTTTCATGTTGGAGCTGCGACTCTAATGCCTTTAACTTTGGATTTTTCATGAGGTTTTCATACGTCTGAGCACTTCTGGAGCTCAATTGCTTGTATTCCAAGGCAAAGGATTTTAATCTTCCAACTTCACTGTGGGCAATTGCCTCTCTTAGGTCTCTTATATCTTGAGGGGTATCAGGTACAGTATGAAGTTCCAGATCTACGATGCGCTACTGGATCACTCCTTTCAGTTGTGCCACCTGTTGTGGAACCCATTCTTCTATCTGGGCTTCGATGACTGTCACAGAGCGAAGTGATTTGTGAACCCGTTCCTATACTTCAAGTTTTTGTGCGAGCAACTATTCCTTGTCTTGTTGTAGTGCTTCTTTTTCTTCCTCCCACTTTGCTTGAAGAGCTAGTTTTTCTCATTCTGCATTACTGTGCTGTTATAGTAGATCTTCCTGTGCCTATGACAAAGCTTGGGTGGCTTGCACTATCTCTTCCTGAGCTTGTCAAAGGCGAGCTTCAAATTTATCGGTGATCTGGTGAAATTGGGCTGGCTCATCTCCTGGTTCTTCCGTTCCACTTGTCAAGGGCACAATAGAAACTGTGCGGCTGGATTGTAGTGCCTGCTACACCTCTTGAAGTTCACCCTTGATTAGGTTGAACACCTCCTCCTGCTTCACTTCTTGATTTTCTGTGATCTTCAGTGAAGCATCATTCAATGCAGCGACTAAGAAGTTGAAGTCGTCTGGGGTGAGGGTAGTCTTAAATGTAGTACTGGTGGCTTTAGCTTTCTTCCGAGATGAAGGCTTTGGCGGGGTAACTTTCCTTTTCTTGGATGGATCCTCCTCCTCTCTAGGTGGAGTAACTTCACCTTTGTTTTGCTTGACTTCTATGCCACCTAGCTCTCCACCATCATCTCCCTACTCAGGTAAGATCGGAGTGGTCTTCACCGATGTTCTATGGACATCATGCACTTCATCATCTTTCTTCGTCTTGCTTGGACCAGGTGTGTGCGACATAGTTTCAAGGCTATTCACATCAGACATCTCTACGGGGTCCGCTGGAACAAGGAGGTCCACTGACCATTCCTTGGTAATCTCATCCAAGTCATCTTCTGTCAACTTGTAATATGACTGGAGCTGTTGTTTATGCTCATCAGCGCACGCTGTAATATAGGTTAAGTGGCAGTCTGCACTGAATTTCATTAAGGGTCTAAACTTGTAAAGTGTGTTTGGGGTGATGCGTGGTGTATATTGGATTGCGATCTTCAACTGGTTGTAATAGGCATGGAAGACGAAATTGGACTACCACTGCTTGTTCATGTCGCTGGAGTACCACATCGTACAAAACTTAGTGGCCAGTGGTTTGAAGGGTTCGATATCTTGGAAAGTGGCACCTTTTGGTAGCTCCCAGACAATGAAAGCGATCAATATGAGAAGCCAACTAAAGTAGAACTCATACCCTTGGTCTTGCACTTCTCTGCAATCAAGATCTAGTTGATTGACAAGGTACTGCACCCAGTTCATCTGTAGTCCCTCTGCGCAATTCCCTATGAGGTCGACCACAAATCTAGTCACTTGAGTTGGTCTATTCTTACGAACTAGCTTGCCCACGATCAACTGACAGATAAGGCGCACTGCCCCACTCTGTATAGAGGCTACCTTGTAGCCTCGCTTACCCTTATCGACATTGCCATAAGTTTCTTTAATTCTCTGTGCTAATGTTCGGTTTGAGGTCTTTCTAGGGTAGAACTCCCATGGGTCAGGGCCTTGCATACTAAACCCGGTGATTCGATTGATCAAGGTCGGATCCAGAGTGATGCTTCGATTCAACCATAGGTATCCACCATGATAGCATGAAAACAATAAATTTACACATGAATTCACCTCTTGATGTCATCTGAAGTGTGGGATATTCATCACATTGAGCAGTGTAGACTACGTGAGGTTCTGGGTCCATGATTGCGGGATGATCTTGGAATTCTTGCCTTTGGTCCTGGCTAAGTACTTATGCAGGGCAAGCATGATGTAAGCCTTCTGGTCGCCAAGGTTGAAGTCACTAAAATTCAATCCTGTGAGCTTATCTTGGTCGGCACGAACTGTGCACGCCCCTTTCGGAAGTTACGCGATGATCAAAGTATACTCGAAGTCTCGAGGGACACTGTCACGGTTGATGGCTTCACTGAGAGGTGGTAGGTAATCCAGCAGAAGGCAGAAAATAAGATTGGCATTCACAATGTCGTCTTTGTGCTTTGTTCATGTCTCTGCCATGGTTCTAGAATTTCCTGCTCCGCAAACAGTTGAGGGAGAAAATTGGTCTCCTCTTGTTGATGATGCTTGCACACCTATAGACATCCTTCTTTCTGAAATGACTTTCTCGGTCCTGAGATCAAAGAGTACTTCCTTCACAGATTCTTCAAGTGCGCTAAGCTCCTCGGACATACACGCTCGGAGTTAATAAGATCAGGGTCACAATGATCGTAGATACTGCACATGAATGAACAACAAGGGAACGATGATCATTGTATACACTTGCTAGTCTGCGAGCTTCAAATTCTCAGTTGGAAAAAGTGTTCTCAGTGCGTGGCGTGGCGGACTAAGTAAGAAACTTAGCAATGGTTTGCTTGCAATGGGTATGAGCCTCATTAATTCTTGTTCTGTCCATTATGGCATGGTCCAACAATCTAGTGGTGAGCCATCAATGCTTTTTGATCCATTCAAAGCGACAGTCAAATGGTTATATTGGCTTCCAATGACTATATTTCTTCACCTCAGTGAAGTGGCCTATGTCACTGGTCTGATATCTTGACGAAGTTCAATTTCTGCAAGTTTTCCTTCTGTGAGGTTCCCTCCGGAATCTGTTGTAGCCTGTCAATATTAGCTCTCTTTTTACTTAGCTTCCTAGCCTTCTTTCCAGTGAGCTTCATCTCAGTTATTCTCTTCCCATTCTGATTCTATTTTCCTTGGATATATTCACTTCACGCTACTGATATTCTCTCCTAAGACTCAGGGGTAATAATTCTTCTATATTTGAGACAGATACTGCAATCTTCTGTGAGTCCTATATTGCTCTTGCAACTTTGACATTTGGGCTCCGGGGGTCAAGTAGCTTCAATTTGTTCTCCTGTTCTTCAATCAACTGCGTGATCCTTCTGGTCATGAAATCTATTAACTCTTGTCTTTGCTGTTCTAAAACATTTTCTTCTTCCTTCTTTCTGGCTTTATCTCTCTCAATCCAAGGTTTTCCAAGTAACATAGTAAATGGGGCGTTGTCTTCAATAAATTTGATAATCTCAAAATATTCCTCTGTCGAAGTTCCATTAGCATTCATAGATATCTGAGTTATCCTTCCACATAGGTTCACCAGTTTTCCTCTGAATAGACCTATACCTCTTAATGAAGGGATCATAGCAGGCCTTCCTATAGCTTCTCAAGTTCTCTCTGGCATAATGTTCACTGGTGTTTCTTCATCAAGAACATAGTCAATGTCGAAGTTCCCTATTCTTACTTCGATACATTCTTTTTCTTTAAAGATCTCTGATAACCTAAAATTTCGGTGGTCATTCAAGGCATCTTTCATCTGTAGTAATACCTTCTTGGATTCTTTCTGGGGTTCATCTATTTTTGGAGTTGCCTTAGGGTTTTCTTCATTCATATTCATTCTTTCAAGCTTAGCAATCATTCTAGGGCAATCCAATACTTCATGGTCTAAAGCTTTGCAACATAGGCAACTAGATCTTCCACCCGGGCATTCCTTAGCAAGATGTCCCGGTCTTCTGCAACTGTAACATAGGGTTAATCCTCTCTTCCTTTTAAATGATCCCCAACCTCTTTTGTACTGCGCACTAGGATCATGGTAGCTAACCTGCAAAAAATTCTTTCTAGGATCCTGCATCCATTTGTTAGTCCAAACATTCTTTCTATGCATAGGTATAACATATCTATCACTGTACTTATCAGATCTATTCATATAAATCTTTCTTTCATCTATCAGAGCCCTAGTTTTCAAGCTAGGACATAATCTATCAAACATACCTAGATCCATATTCTAGAAACAAAAAAATTCACTTATTTTACTTTTGCAGAGCACAAAGCTTCCATATCTAAAAACTTTTGACTATTCTTACCTTTATCAGGGCAAAAAGTTTAAAGATCTTACCTATTTTCTATAGATCTGACCTCTTATCTTTAGAAACTTCCACTTTTACCTTTCTTAGAGCACAAAGCGTTCAGATCTCATTTCTTTTCTTCAGATATGGCCTTCTTTCTTTAGCACAAAGTTTTTCAGATCAAGTGGAATACTGCGCACTAGGGCACAGATCCTCGCATAGAGCTTCCAAAATTTCAAGACAAATATTTGCACAAATCTTTCTCTTCCTCAGTTCCCAGCAATCACAGTTTCAGGTCCCGACAACAGAACCATTTGTTGGCACAGGGGTAGACCCAGGGTTTGTTGATTAAGGTTGGTTGTCATTGATGTCAACCCTTGAAGAAAGACCCATAGCACAAAGGTTTGGGTAATGGACCCAATAGTGTTTGATGTAAATATGACTCATTATTTTTTTGTCATGGTTGATAATAAGTAAATATGGATGAACTCCAAAGTGGTCCCCTTATGGTGAAAGC